>CAKKLC010013207.1:0-22272 GCA_918559645.1 Ceratonova shasta
AATGTTATCATTCTTATTAAGTATGGTTTTATTATTAGATAGATGTTGCAATAATACTTCATTTTCTATTAAATTTATTTAAAAATTCATTATTTTTTTTAATGTTATCATTCTTATTAAGTATGATTTTATTATTAGATAGATCTTGCAATAATACTTCATATTCTATTAAATTAATTTAATGATTCATTAATTTTTTTAATGTTATCATTCATATTAAGTATGGTTTTATTATTAGATAGATGTCATAATAATACTTCATTTTCTATTAAATTAATTAAAAGATTCATTAATTTTTTTAATGTTATCATTCATATTAAGTATGATTTTATTATTAGATAGATGTTGCAATAATACTTCATTTTCTATTAAATTTATTTAAAAATTCATTATTTTTTTTAATATTATCATTCTTATTAAGTATGGTTTTATTATTAGATAGATGTTGAAATAATACTTCATTTTCTATTAAATTTATTTAAAAATTCATTATTTTTTTGAATTTTATCATTCATATTAAATATGGTTTTATTATTAGATAGAAGTTGCAATAATACTTCATTTTCTATTAAATTAATTTAAAGAATCATTAATTTTTTTAATGTTATCATTCTTATTAAGTATGGTTTTATTATTAGATAGATGTCGCAATAATACCTAATTTTCTATTAAATTAATTAAAAGATTCATTAATTTTTTTAATGTTATCATTCTTATTAAGTATAGTTTTATTATTAGATAGATGCCGCAATAATAATTAATTTAATGAATCATTAATTTTTTTAATGTTATCATTCTTATTAAGTATGGTTTTATTATTAGATAGATGTTGCAATAATACTTCATTTTCTATTAAATTTATTTAAAAATTCATTAATTTTTTTAATGTTATCATTCTTATTAAGTATGGTTTTATTATTAGATAGATGTTGCAATAATACTTCATTTTCTATTAAATTTATTTAAAAATTCATTAATTTTTTTAATGTTATCATTCTTATTAAGTATGGTTTTATTATTAGATAGATGTTGCAATAATACTTCATTTTCTATTAAATTAATTTAAAGAATCATTAATTTTTTTAATTTTATCATTCATATTAAGTATGGTTTTATTATTAGATAGATGTTGAAATAATACTTCATTTTCTATTAAATTTATTTAAAAATTCATTATTTTTTTTTAATGTTATCATTCTTATTAAGTATGATTTTATTATTAGATAGATGTTGCAATAATACTTCATTTTCTATTAAATTTATTTAAAAATTCATTATTTTTTTTAATGTTATCATTCTTATTAAGTATGATTTTATTATTAGATAGATGTTGCAATAATACTTCATTTTCTATTAAATTAATTTAAAGAATCATTAATTTTTTTAATTTTATCATTCATATTAAGTATGGTTTTATTATTAGATATATATGGCTTCTCTTTTATTTTGGTTGGATAAATTATTTTCAAAAATATTTTTTTTAATTTATTTTTAAAATTCATTTTGATTATAAAATAGATTTTGACGTTTTATTTCATTTTTAAATATATTTTATAACCCAAATAAATTAATTTTTTATTAAAACTTCTTTCAATTAGTTATATATTAATTAACTAATAGATTTATCATTATATTTTATTTTTTAATAAATTTTATATCCCAAATTAATTTTAGTTTCATCTATATTCATGGGGGTGTTCATTAATATTTATAAAAATTTCATCAATATATATATAAAAATTTCATTAATATATATAATTTTTTGAATTGGTTTCTAAAAAATTATTTTACTATAAAACAGATGAAACCAACATAATTTAAATATAAAATAAATAAATACAACAGAATTAAATTAAAAAGTACTCCATTGAAGGCTATTTCATGATTATCTTTCATATGTTCATGTAAGTTTCTAAATGACAATGATAGGTCATTATTCATGCCCTCAATCACATCATTAACAATAAGTAAAATTTCTTTCAGAAGAAGTAGCTCTATGCCTTCTGTCTTAATACCTATTTTTAAAATCGAAGAAACTTGTTCGATTGGATTTAATTGAGGCGAATATGGCGGTTTAAAATAGAACATTTAACTAATTTTATGTGAAAAAATTACAAACTTAAGCTGTCTTTTGAATTCTAACATTGTCAAGAACCACATAGTGATATTTTCTTATTATACCAGGTTTTGTTTGCACTCCTGTAAAAACTTAACAAATAGCTTTCCATTAAAAGATATAACAATAAAATTCGTATTGAGAACTTTATTTTTATCAATTAATGATAGAAAACTGATATTCCTACCTACATTTGCAGATACCATTGAGAAAAATGCAATATTGATTGGAGAATACCCATATGTTTCTACTAGTATGCAGATTAAAACCAGTCTCATCTAAAAATAATAAACTTTCTTTTTGATTTGTTCTGAGTTTTGCAGCATATTGTTTTCTGGTGCTTTGGGCTCTGTGTTTTATCAGCCACTCATTTAACTCTTAATCTCAACAAACCTAGTTTTTTTAGAGTTCTTCAGACTGTTGATCTGCATATAATTACCGCTTGATTAAATAGGTGTTCAGAAACGTCTTTCTGTATAGAGTAACAGTCTGCTTGCACATCCTCACTATCCTCTTGCAAAAACATTGAATTATCTCTAAATTTGCGCCAGGTTTTAAAATATGATTCAACCACTTTATCTACATCACCACCTTCAACACCCAATCTTTGTATAATTTTACATACTGTTCATGCAACCAAAATTACATCCTTTGCTATGTCTTTTACTTTTTTCTGTTCTTGAAACATGTTTTTGTTTTTGTTGTGCATCTTATTCTGTAACGCCCCATCCCTTCAATACTAAATATAACCAAATATTTTTATATTTGATTTAATTAAAAACAAATATAAAAACTTAAGTTAATTTATGAATATATATTACTCACAATTACTTAATAAGATTACTTTAAATAAGTCATTAAACAATCAAT
This sequence comes from Ceratonova shasta, assembly GCA_918559645.1. Lineage (NCBI taxonomy): Eukaryota > Metazoa > Cnidaria > Myxozoa > Bivalvulida > Ceratomyxidae > Ceratonova > Ceratonova shasta. Next base: position 2,987 of record CAKKLC010013207.1, read on the forward strand.
AACACATTCATTTTAATTTATGTTATAGATACCTTGCTTAATTTTTCCGTAATCCAAACACCTTTTAATTCAACTATATTTTAATTATAAGACAGAATACCTAATTGATTTCCCATTTTTTTAACTCGATTTATTATCTAAAGAATAATCATTTTAACTTAACGAATGATGATTTATCTACTATTATGTAAGTATCTTATTCTCAATTCATGATATAGAAATATTAGATTATATTTTATGTATAATCAGAATAAGAATTTTTACAATTTTATTGCAAACTTTAAAAAAATATTTACTTAAAAAATCTGTTTAAATATATCATGGTGCACAAACGTTTTTATATATACGTCAAAGTATACGAACTTCTTCAGAAAGAACAGAATTATAGCAAGAAAGCTTTTTTTATTAAATATATGTTAATAATGATATAAAAACATAACATAATTTTACATCAATAATCAAAGTTAGCTTTACTTAATATAGTAATTTGTTTTACTTTTATTAAAATTTTCTGCCATGATAAGCGGTGAAAAATATGGATTTGTTTTTAATTTTTCATAATATTTTCAAAGTCGCTTCCAATAGTGACAAACTAAATTTAAATAGTGCTAAATTGTGTTACTAACTCAATCATTTTGTGAAATTGTTTATCTACAGCTTTTAATGTCAAAAAAGTAAATTTTTACACATAAGAAGACACAAAATTCTTCATAAATTTTGGACAAGAGAAATTATAATGTTAATTCAGATTTCCCTTATGATTTATAAATATCTAGCTATGTAAAATTATATGAAAAACTTTATTTAATTGATATTGCACTTCATTTCAATCATTTTCAACTGTAATTCAGCCGATTAACTTTCAAAATTACATAAAATGCCATCCAGAAAATATCCAAAAATGATTAAATTTTCCTAAAATCCTTTAACGTAGTTTCAAGTTACGTATAAAGTAAATAAACACATGACTTATTTCTTTTAGTTTGTTTATCCCTTACTAGTAAAATAGATTTATAAAACCAAATTTTAGATAAATCCTTATTTGTTATACAGTTATATAACAAAATAAGTTTTGTTATAATATTTTAAAGAAAATCAAGTCTTAACTATAAAGTTTGTTATTCCTTGCAGTTTTTAATTTAATTTGTTATAAAGTTTGACAAATTAATAATGAACATAAAAACTGTACCAAAATATATTTTTTTTAACATTTTTAAATCAGATTATATTTATGTTTCATTCTAAAGCTAATCTTTTATTGCCTATTTTCGATTTTAAATCAATTTAAATAAGTATCCAAAACTTAAATATTTAATTTTATCATGGTAAATCAAGTCAGAATAATCTGAGTTGACCTAAATCAGTAATTTTTGGTGTTCTAAACACCAAAATTTAATCATATTTATCAGTTATTATGTACCATTAAAAATGTGAGTAACATATTAGAAATATAAAAAGTTTATTATTTTGAATTATACAATAGAAAAATATTTCATCGTAAATAGACTCTCCTTCCATTAAAATACCTAAAACTCAAACGTATTTCAAACCTTTCTTTTTAATCCATTTATAATTATATTATAAATGGATTAAAAGACGTATATTAATTTAAAAGTTCTTTATAAATAATTAATTTTATTATTTCCTCCATCGGTTACCCTTTAAAGATTTCAATCAAGCTAGCTCTTGTATAATATTAAATTTGTATTCAACAACTCTAATAAAGTTTGTTAATTGATCAATGTTAATTCAATCTTTAAAGAAAAATAATGAAGTTTTCTATACACTTTCTCAATTGAATATGAAGTTTGTAGCAATATCAACAATTTTCATCGTAACTTTTTGTAAAAACAAGCTTTAAGACTCGGAATTTTTAAATTCTTTTGTACAAAATTTACCTCATTCACCATGTATCGAATTTTATTTTTTAAAAAATTAAGCGTCAAAAAAATTAAAATAATTGTTTATTAGAATAATGAAAAATTTACTTGGTTTTCTTCTTTCGATTTTGTATTGTCAAAGAAAATCTATTAAGAATTCATGATGCTGCTACTGTCTAATTCTATTGTGTTTTTGTGAGAAAGAATTTAAACTGGACCACAAACCTTCTACGTTTTGTGTATGAACCTCAGAATTTTCTGGTATTACAAAATTTGGATCATGTAATAAAAACCGCACAAAAGATGATCATGTAAAAAAAATAAATAAAAACACCAAATAAAAAAAACTTTAAATAATCTTTTAATAATAAACAAAGATTCTCAAAAACGTCTATTATTGTGTTTTCGCGTCATAAAAATTCAGAAAGATAGAATTTAAAATCACTCTTTCTAATGCCTTTCATATGTTTCATTCTCAACTTCATTTTGTTCCACCACGATTCGATGTTCTGCGTATGAAGGCCCTTTTCAGGATTTATAAAATGAAGAGAGTGGTTTTCAATGTAATGCTTAAAATTCCTGCAGACTTGAGAATAAGCTAGCCACTTATCGGAAATTATAGTATTTCAGGTAAACAAACTATGCTAATTTAAGGAAGCAGTGTCACTGCATCCCGACTATCCACAATTGTCATGAAGCCTTTAGACGGAATAAAATTAGGGTCCACTATTCCAAAAACCCAAACTTGTTTATTGGACGATCTTTCTCGGTGATTTTTAGGTTTGTGTGAAAATAGACTTTCATCTATTTGACACAATACGCCTTCACCACCAAGCCTTATAGGATTAGTTAAAAAAATATTTTTCAATTCTTTTTTTTATTTTTTGATGTATCGCTATTAGGGTTGGTCTACTGACAGATAAATCTTTTTGAGTGTGGTTAATTCATTATTGTTTAGAATGAATGTTAATAACTTCCAAAAAAGTTTTTAAATCAATTTTTGAAGAGTTTAAAAAACTCCCTCTTCGAATTGAAACTCTTTTTCTATACTGAGAACAAGATGTTTTCTCACATTTAAAAATTTGCCCATCTGAGTTTTGACCATCAGTTTTGAGATTCATGTCTTGATAGCAATTAAGACACTCCATTCTTGAGGTAAGTAACTGTTTTCCTCCTAGAAAAGCAATAAAATTTTCAGTACTTCCTGCTAGCAAATTTCGTAATTTTTCTTCGTAATATGTATACATAAGAGTTTTTATATTTGTAAAATTTTACATGCCCAAAAATTTTAGGTGGGTTCGCAGTGTAATGTTCAAATCCATTAAGTTGTTTAAACGGACTCATAAATGCCCTCCAATTATCGGTATAAATTATAGATACATTAAATACGTTTTGCAATTTTACATGTATCATTATATCTGTATTTCTTTTAACTACAGGAACAAAAAATGCTTTATTAATTCTTCTCTTAATACCAGCTATGTACCATCAACCATTTATTAGCCTCCCTCGATTATATTTGCGTTTAAAAAATAATCTTTCATCGATCTCAACTATTTTTGGGGTACGATCAGTTTAAACCTACCCATTCCTTCGCTTGTGTCAGAAATGTAGTGGCATTTTATCTTGCCAATTACACTACAATAATCACTAATTGTAATTACTTATGTTAAAATCATATAAAATATCAAAATGAAAGCACCATTCAAATATTTATACACTATTTTAAAAATATTATTACATTCAAACCTAGACCTTTTAAAAAAGTCTGTTAAAGCATATAATTTTCGAATTTTTACACGGATTACTGCAAAATCAAAACCATCCATCTACAAAAGCCTTTGGAAACTTATAAATTAGACCTTTTATAGGCCTACACTAGAGACACTGACTGATGTTGTTTATAAATCTTTTTATGACAAGAAACTCATTTTGAGGAAATTTTGTCTGAATAAAGTGCTCTATGAAAGATTCGGTTATTGTTAATTCCATGATACCATCGTTTGACAAAATCTTTTACTCGTCTACTATTTTATGCTATCCCTTTTTTCTTCCTATTTGAAGGAGTAAATTTTTGTAAAAATAAAATGCGCTATAAAAAATAAAATACGTTTAAACGTGCATGAAACCACAATTTTATCAATACTAATCATAACACATCATTTTTAAAATTTTGTTTCCAACTACGTTAGTTAATTTTCAGCTATTTTATAAGCCACAATAAATCAAGCTAGTTTAGGAGACTTTTAGACGTTTATTTACATATAACATTTTTTTAGGAGACAATATATTTATAATTTTTTGACATTTAAGTTTTTTATTAACATTCATCAATGCTTTTTTGGTAATGAAATTCGGGTATGAAATGAGGAGCAAAGATTAAATATACATGCAACTAATGTTTCATTACAAAAGATATGGTAGTTTACAAAAGTATCCAGTAAAAAATATTTTTAAATTTATTTTTTTTAAAAAAAGACTAGATTTGGAATCGAGTTTTCTGTTTTTATACTTCATTATTTCATAAACTCAGATTTATTTTTAAGCAATTATGAATATAAAGCGTTACGTAAAGAAGCAAGATATAAAAATCATACAATTAGTAAACCGAAATTCCCAGCTCATTTATTCATAGCTAATAATAATTGATGCATGATTTTAATCATTTAGCTGTGTAGCTCTTGTTTTGTCATGCTTTTGACTATATATTAGCCAACAATACACTACTAGGCTAGTTTAGCTTCAAATATACGATATGCATCTATTATTCTATATGGCGAAATTTAATGTATACTTTTCACCATTTAAAACGTGATTATAGTTGGTCAATATTACCCTTCACACAACTAAATTATAAATTTATCAGTTCATAGATAGGGTTATGACTAAATCTTTAGTATAATTATGGCATAGAATATCTTTTAAATAAATAACTTGGTTATAACAATCTTAGAACAACAACTATTAACTAGTAACTAAAAATGACAATTATTATCAAATTTTTAATTTATTATTTCCTGTATATTTACCGCGTTAAAGATATAAAGAGAAAATTAATTTTAAAAAATGTAACCCATAGATATATTTTACATATTTATTTTAAATTCACAACCTTTGTAGCGTTTTTCCCTATAACCCACATAAAATAAATAAAATTTATCTCAACCCTCCTAAAATTATACAAGTAATTCATTCTACAAATAAAATTGTCGAATAATTTTTATTTATGATAATTAATGCTAAATTAACATTTACTTAAGTATATAAACTCGATAAAAGACCGTATTTCATCGCCAAATTTATAAAAAAAAGTTATATTTACTAAAGATGAATAAGAATATTGTCAATTTCAAACTTTTTTATTAAAAAAATTTGTTAATACAGGCGTTTTTAACGGTTTTTTAACAACTTTGGGTTGATTTTTGGGTTGATTTTTAAATATTTCTTAAAATATGCTTGTCTATACTTTTTTTAGGTCCTAAAACAGGTTTAGTAGTTTTAGATAGTTCATTTTCTAATATTTTATTCTTATCAGCTTCATTTCTCTATTTTATAAATAAAGATATATTACATTTGATTTTTCTTGAAGTTCCTGTTTAACATCATTCACCCAATCTGGAATGGTATTATTTTTTATTTCAATGTTTTCTTTACCATTAATATTTTTATCGGGTTTTTTTTCTATATTTGTTTGTCTTTGAGTCAGAGGTTCATGTTTTATTGTTTTGGTATTGTAAAATAATCTTTCACTAATTGGTATTCTTTAATTTGAATAAAATTAGTATACTTAACCGGTTCCGTTGTATTATGTGATTCGTAAACTTTGAATAATTCATCCAGCTTAATCTTTAAAGGATAATTATTCGAACAAATTCCAATCACTTTTAATACGTTACAGGTTTTGTAGTCAATAACTTCAGAATGAACATAAAATTCAATATTCTAATATTAACTCCCATTATTACATTATTGTCATTTATTTCATCTATATAAACGACCTTGCATTTTTCTAACCAATTAATCAAGTTCAATTCATCAATGATCAATCCAAATACTCTAAATGTTAAAATATCTTACTTATTAGCAGATAAATCGAATTTTTTCCGTAAATAATTACTTGTTATCTTTATTTATTAATATTATTATTACTATATCATTTTTCTCGAAAATTCTAGATATCAATTTACAAATTTCAACTTTTGGTAAAATAACCTCATCTTCCATTTTTTTGTGTGTGCGCGTGAAAATCTTATTTATAAATTTCTAAAGAAAATGAAATAACACCATTGGAATTATATTTAATACTCTATATAATTAACATCTTTATAAAATATAAATTACTTTATAGAATTATTATTTGTTACTACCGTGATAAATCTAGATTGATATAATATATTTAGTTTAGCCTAAAATATATTTAAGTTTAAATAAAACTTTAAAGAATTTAAATAATGAGTTTCTTTTTAAATCAAAAAATCCATTTTCGGATCAAATTGGATGTTTTCGTAAAAAAATATATTAAGAAATTTGAGAGGTTGGCTATATCGAGTTTATTGTTTTAATTATTTGGAAAGTATGTATAGAAATGAGATCCGATATTTTATTACTTTTAATCTTATTTTTAGAGAAACCAAGTTGCCAAAAGTTACATTTTTCGCAACTTTTTAGTCCCTCACAAATTAACAACTTTATCAATCAGAATCGTATATAAATACAAAAAAAATTGCAAAATTTCCTAATGAATTCATTCTTGGCCCAGATTGCTAATTGTTTTGTTCTATATGCTGTGTAAAAATTGATTTTTCAAGAAACTTTTCTGTTGAAGTACATAGAAGCACTAAGTAACATCAAGCAAGACTAGTTCAATAAAAAAAAGAAACTTTGCCTCAAATTTTAAATGAGTTCATAAAATGATTTCCATTTAAGTTTGCTGGATTCCTACTTTTCGACTGATATCTCGTTATATAAACTTCGAAATTCAAATTTTTTTTTCATTTTTTGATTATGTTAAATTTAAACTGTCATCAGAATCAAATACAAGAAACTTAATTGAGCCATTTTATAATTTAAAATTGCATTCTTTGTGTAAAATCTTTGCAGGACAGAATTTGATTATATTTAATGAATCAGAGATTAAAGGCACAAATTATTATAATATTCTTACATCAAAGTTTGATTGACCTAATAAATTTTTTGCAACTGATTGGGTGGAGTTGAATATTAATATGGTATATTCTTAAGTTATTTCTTTAATTAGGTTAGCTTTGAAAAAAATTAAATAATATCGAAATTATAATTATAATTCAGTTACTTATATGGTAAAAACTGTTAATGATCTAAAAGGATTAAATGCTCAAACTCAGTCATATTAAATGTATAACGCATCTTTTGCACAGCTGTTCATTAAATAAAAAGGATTTTTTTGAGAATTTGGATTATTCGATTGCCTGGGTCAGAATTTTTACCATAAAAAACACAATTCATTAAAGAATAATTTCGCCACATCATAGCTGCTTCTGATTTTGATGTTATTCCATGATCTAGTTTTATGAAGTCAGCTTTTATTTTTGCTGAATTCTAGCTAAATATTAAAAAAAGGGAAATTGTACGAAATAAAATTTTTTTAGAGCAACATTTTAAATATAACATCAAAAATCTTACGGTTTAAAATTTAAAATCATAAATCTTAAAATTAAAAAAATTTATAATTTAAAATATAAAATCATAAATATTATATCTTAAATCTTAAAATATAAAATCTTATAATTAAAATCTAAAATCCGAAATGTAAAAATTCTAAATATAAAATATGAATATACAAAATTTTATTCTTAAGTCTGAATTTACAAAATATAATGAATAAAATCTATTTGATAGTTTAAAATATTTTTGAATTTATTTATTTTATTTTTACTGGTACTTTCAAACTTAAACATTTAATTAATTAAATAATAGCTTTTAAAATAATTCCTAAAATGCAGCAAAATATTCAAGAATCACAATCAATAAGAGCTGAGCAATCGAGGGACGCATTCCCATTAGGGACTAATTTTGCATCAATCGAAGAGCTTTCAAATCTCTGATCAAAGTTAGCAGCACAGAAGAGCATAAGTTTTAAAGTAAAGTATATAACTTCAAAGTTCTTAGGACTAGGCTGTGCAAATTTATATTGCCTTTTGAAATTAAACGCTTTCTTTAAAAATTCAAATAAAGTCTGGTGTGTAAGTCAAATGAATCCATTTCACGCGCGTACAGTTGGAAACGCTAGAGTTATTTCAGCTAGAATAATAAACCACGATATTCAAGCAGGAGATTTTTAAACTATATAGGTAACAGATTTAATTCATTTCGTCAGCCGGAAATTTGGACAAGATGTTAGCTATATAACAGCCTATAAATCACTTGTTAGATATTAAATGACCATCAGAATTATTTTAGATGAATCTTTTAGTTATTTAAACTCTTTAATATTTTCAACTGATTCGTAAAAGGTTTTTTCAAGCTAAGAAGTTTAAAATAATAATTTCAAACCTTTTTTTAAGGCACGGAAAACCACAAAAATTTGTTACAGAATTAACAGAAAAATAATAACTGATGATGGTACATTTTTGGTTGTCCTAACAAAGGAACATTATTGACAGCAGTTGCTCCAGATGAAAAAAACAAGCATATATTAATTTCACATGCAATTGCGAGTCGGAAAATGGTAATTCATGAAAGTTCCTTTTAATAAATCTTGATACTCATATTAATAATAACAATAATGAAACTATTATAATGTCTGATAGAGATTTAGGTTAATTGTCTTCGATATCTAGAACGACACTAAGTATAGTTAGATGCATATGTTTAGGACATTTTACAAAAAATCTTTAGATGAGGTAAAGAGATTAAAGATTTTATGAATTTTTTTGGGCTCTTGTTTATACATATAATGAGGTTATATGAGATTTCAAAAAAGCAAGAACTTCAACTGATAAAAAAAAATTTTAATAATGAATGAATGTCAGCTGATAATAATATATGTGCAAACTCAAAATGCTCACTTCGAAAGTATGGAAAGGTTACCTCAAATTCAGCTTAATCCATGAATGCGTCAATAAAAAAGATGATTATTAAGGATATAACAAATTAAATAATGAAATAATTGTAAAGTTTAATGAAAGAAGGCTAAAAAAGCCAAACCAAGTAATATTTCCAAAAACACTTGAAGTGAAGTATTCTAATATGGCACTGGGTCGACTCTATTCAATACAACAATCAGACAACAATAAAATTTTGATAGATAATATTTTTACCGTTGTTTTTAATGATAGAAAATGCAACTGAAATAATTGCTTTTGAATTTGGAATACCATGTATGCATTTTTTTGCAGTAATAATACGTCTAAGACAAGATTAATCGATGTACGTTTAAAGTTTTTTTAAATTAGCAATTTTTTAATTCTTATAGCGAATCTATACCACCACTGAGAGCTACTAAATTAATCAAATATTATATTCTACCGCTATTACACGAAGACGCAGAGGTAACCCAAGAACTTTGAGAATCAGATCAGCCGCACCAGCAGAAAATTAGATTAAATCATTTTAATTTATATTTTTTTAAGTGCATATTAAGCTAATATTGAAAAAATTAACTTATTGTTTATTATGAAATCTATAATTAATTATATAACAAATTTTATTAGTTTTTCGCATTAGTTTCAAAATTTTTTTATAACAAAAACAAATTAATTAATAAATTTATTACACTATCAAATAGATTTATTGGATTATATATAGAATTTTGAATTTTCACATTTCACATTTCGCATTTTATGTTTTATATTTAAAGATTTATGATTTTATATTTAAAATTCTAAGAATTATGATTTTATATTTTAAATTATAAGATTGATGATTTTATATTTAAAATTTTGAGATTTATGATGTTTATATTTTAAATATTGCTCTAAAAAAATTTCATTTTGTACATTAATCCATTAAAAAAATAATACACCCGTTGTGTTTCTCAAAGAATTATTGTAGAAAAAGCTATGAAGGAAGTGAATAATGCATCAACAACAGCGGATCTTGGGATGTTTAAAATTTTTTTATGAAATTATAATACCATTATTAAATAATCTTTAGAATAATGATTTTAATATCATAAGTGCATATGACGCTTTTCTTAATTTTAATTTTTATTCAGATCCTGCGAATATAAGATTATATATTAATGAGAGACTCCAGAAGGGAGATTTAAATAAAAATTAATTGATAAAAGATTAAAAAATATCTCCTGCAATGTATATAAAATTGCAAAACTGTCCACCAACTAAATATGGGTTAAAAGAAGGTTTTTAATGTTAAAGAAATTATTAGCACATGATCGAAATTATAAAACAGGTAACATAGTAAATTACTTTATTTACTATTTTAACACTAAAGAAGAGTTTTGAGAAGAAAAAGTTTATGTGTCGGAAAATTTGATGATAACAAACAAAATAAATATAGTTTAGTTAAAAAGTATTTTATATTTTTATGAAGTACTATCCTCATAAATTTTTGCGACTTTTGCTCAACTTTTTATGCAACTACTTGGTTGCCCCACTCATGTTTAATGTTTACTATAAAAGAATCTTACTTGCTATAATGTTCTGCGTTTTTATTTATGAATTTATATTAAAAAAAGGACTATTTTATAAGGATTATATCAATTTTTATAATTTATATGCAATTAATATATTTATATTTAGATTTTATTAGGCCAAAAAAATGTTTCCTTTTAGTTTTTTTCCATAAAAACATTTATTTTTAGTTTATTTTTTTAAAAATTATGGTATTTTGATATTTAAATACCTTGATAATGTCTTTTAGCTTATTTTTGAAATAATTTTAATACCATTTTTTTACCAATTATTTTTGTTTAATTATTGATAAACTAATTTACAAACTAATTAAAGAAAAAAATTTAGTTAAGTCATGAAAACTATATTGGATGAATGCGAAAATTACTCTTAAAAAAATAAAAAATTTTATATAAAGCTAAAAAACATTAAATAATTATATAAAAATGAAGGAATTATTTAAATAAAAATAATATAATAATTATTAATACTTTAACATTAATAAAACATAACTAATTATTTTATTTATAAGTGTTTTATATTGCCATAAAAATTGAATAATACTCTCTTAATGCATTTCCTTCGTAATAGCAATTTTACTTTGTAAAAATCTTTTTAATTTGAGACCAAAGTCCTTCAATGCTTTAAGTATGAATTTCTTGATGAAGTGGATCTACAAAATTCATAGAATGATTTATAGTATTGTTATTTATATTTTCAACTTCAATCAAAGCTCTTTTTTCCGCTTTCCACTGATCTGTTATTATTCTTGTTCCAGGTAAAACATTTTCACTAATAGTACGGACCATTATGCACCGGTTTCTATTTTCAAAACCTACAATAAAACAAGTTTAAGATTCTTTGAACACATCCTACAAAAAATTGGTCATCAGTTATACCACCTGTGTTATATTTAAGGCAAAAAAACATACCTCATAAATTTCAACTATCTCATGATTTCTATTTTCACACACACAAGCTATTCTTGTACTGTTATTAACCACATAAAAACAATTAATATCCCTTATTAAAGCAGACATTTATAAACAGTATCTCTGGTGACATTATTATCCTTTGCTATAGTCACTAATTCCTCAACTCTAATACAGTTGTAATTACTTTAAATTTGTTTTCATATTTAATTTACTATTTAAAAAATATTTTTGTTCGTAAAAAACAAGTATAAATGCAAGGTCACATCCATATCCCAACTATATTTATCAGGTAAACTTTCATTTTCCATTTATTTAAGTTTAAATCGTTGTGAGACAATTTGGAATTATAATTGAATTTTTTATTATTCGCATTATTGCCAAAAATTCATTTTGAATTTCACATGTCAAAAACAATTTTCAAAATGATCCTTCCTAAAATCCATACCTATAATATCGTCATCCGTAAAAATCAGATTATCATCTACTATGATTATTCTATAATATCTTACCTTAGATTTTTTTTAAAACAGAGTATTTTCAGCATGTGCACTACATAGTTATTATTAAATAATGTTCATTTTTAAGAAATTTACATTTATTTGCCATACCTAATAAAACAATAAGTGTGATTTTCAAATAAATGTCTCAAAATATTGATTAAATAAGTTCGTACTTTTATAAAGAATTATAGCATTTTAAATAATAACCATTAATCGATGGTTTATCCTCAATTCCTTATTCAAATGAACCATATAAATTTTTCCAAAATTAATCAAAGTTATAATTTCCATTGTAGAAGTATCGGATCAGGTATTATCGGTGGCTAAAGATAAGCGATATGAAAAAAAACAAAAATTTAAAAAAAATCAAAAAACTAGAAAAACTAGAAAAATTAAATTTTATTCATTTTTAATATTTGCTCAAAACTATCATCTTTGAAGTATTCAAAACATGTGAATACACTTAAAAATGTCGCATTACATCTTGGTTGCACTCCTTTTCTTTTTTTATTGCCATTTTTATTTTGTTGTTTCAGCTTTCTTCATGCTGGATGTGCACATTATTCTCATAATCCACAAAATTGTACTTATGGCATATTGTGCTATGTTGACTCTTTGAATTACTTAGATTGGTGTATGCTCCCCACTCATCGTAAGTATAGTGGAAACTTCTGTTACTTTATCTGTTATGATTGGCAAAATGGTTTGAGCAGTTCTATTTGCAACCAAACAAACATAACATCTTGCAAGGTGAAATGACGTCGCAACCATACAGAGAGCCCAAATTTGTTCTCTTGGGCCTCTGCCTTGATAACTCTTGATATTATAGTTAAACTTGGTTTCCTCAATTTGTAAAACGAAATTTTCTCCACATTATCTTGGTAAATTGTGTTCAATGTTTATATGTATTTTGTTTTCTATCATTTTTGTTAGCTTTAAAGCTGTAGATTTTTTTGATTTTATTTATATTCATGATGTCCCATAATTGTATTTTTTTGCTATAAAAATCTATAAACATTAAAATTGTCATAGCTGAAATAGCAGAACCTTCGAATCAAGTATTCTTACGAATCTAATGATGGTTTCTGAATCTGCTACATCCGTTTGTTAAGCAGATGTAAGAGCATCCATCGACAACATGATTGCACGAAACTAAATTAAGAGGTTAGTTGCATACTATGCATTTTAAAATTCTTGGAATTTGCTCTTATACCAGCAACCATAGTATGAACTCTAAATTATTCATTCTTGCGAATTATAGTAGCATTATCATGTTTAATCAAAATTTTTTTTATCAGAGATAACGCTTATCCTAAAACGCCGATAAGAAATAATCCGAAGTATCATATTCCATAGATAAATATATATTTATTGCCTTTCTACGGAGATAATCGATTACAACCGATATAGAAACATTAAATTTAGAATATTCTTTATTAAAACTATTAACTTTTATATTTTTCTAACTAATTTCTAATTTAGATATTCTTAAAATATTAAAAAAAAAATTTTATCCTTAAAAAATAGTAATTTTGATAAAAAGAGTTTGTGCTAAAATAAATCATGATAATGGACTGATTTAGTTTTTAGTATTGATTTATAAAAATTTGAGAAATTTTGGTTTTAGCTAATATAATTTATTTCTAAGTCATCTTTTCGAAATTAATTGATATGATTGATTTACTTTAATAATGCACATTCGCTAATATTTTGAAATTATTCAATTTTTTAATTAATATATTGTTATATGGTCATTCTGTAGATTATTTAAATGATTAAATCTGCTGTTTTAAGTAATGAAAATTGTTTCATGACGGATAATCACGTGGCAATTAATCACAGTGACACATAACCACTTGATAATTAATCAAAGTGACAGATAATCACAGGATTGTATTGTATCTTAAACATATTTTTAAACACTTTATTTTGGTTATTGGTAAATATACGAGTGTTTGTTTCTCGAGTTCATTTTTAAACAAAAGGCAATTTCTACTTGGATTCAATAGACAATTAGGTCATTGTTATATTAATAATTACCTACTTCAACTGGAAGTATATAACAATATAAATTACATCATTTACATATTTCCCAAATATAACATTAAAATAAATTCAGTTATTATGGATAGCTTGACTTTTAAGACATCAACTAAGTTATGCCCAAAGGTTATATGTGGATACTTTTAAAATGTAAAGTTCGGTGTAAACAATAATGGAAAGACGTATTGGCGATTTAAGATGTTTCAGCGTTTAAAATGTAAAGCCTATCTAAAGACAGAAGAAAAACGCATCCTAACCAACAACCAGCAGAGACACACACATGAAGGCAACATCATTACATCACTCGCATGTAAAGATGTTGCTGAAATGAAGAATAAAATGCGTGAATAATACACCACACCAACTGCCGTTATAAGATCTATTTCATTAAGAATATAAAATCACGTGCCGATGACGCTGCTGAAGCGATCAACCCTTACTCTCAAAATCTCCAAAGCAAAAAGCTATACTTGCTGACAAAGAGAATAAAGCAGTGCTGCATCAACTACCAGCCGATACTAACTTCAGTGTTCCACGAAATTTTGTTTACATGATCCTGTGCGACTCTGGAATAGAAGAAGAAGACCGTATACTAATTTTTGGACGCCACAAATTACTCGATGAACTGGCGTCTGCTAAGCTGTGGCTTGCAAATGGAACATTTGCAGTTGGGCCTTCTATGTTCTTTCAGCTGTATTTGATTCTTTTCATGCTATGACCGGACAATAACACAGTTGCAGTATACTGCCTCGTCCTCAACAAGCAAGGATCTTTGTATGAGCCCATACTAGCCTGGATGAAAATTATGATATTAGCAGCAAATCCTGAACGAAGTTTTATAGACTTTAAAACGGCTGGGATGGTTACGTTCCAGACCATGTATCTTACTGCAGTCAAATCCGGATGTTATTTCTACCTCTGTCAAAGTGTTCTACGTAAGGTGAATGACATTTGTATGTAACTGGAATACGAAACTAACAAGGCTGTCTGTGAAAGTGTCCGCTGTCTAGCTGCTTCGGCTCTCGTTTCGCAAGTAAATGTCATAGAAGCTTTCGATCTTTTGGCTAATGATTTTGATGATCTACATCAGCGCATGATAGAATTGCTATCTTATTTAGAACACACCTATATCCATGAACGACGCCAGGCTGGATGAGCAGGCAATTATGGAGCAAGTTTATTTGTGGTGCTTGGTTGTAATCAACATCAGGTATCAGGTGATGGAATTGCTCGAACAAGAAAAAGCGTGGAAAGATGGCATTTAAGACTTTAAACCGTATTTAAATTCATCACGCTACTCTGTGGAAATTCTTGGATGGCATCTCTAGAGATATGCAGAATCAAAAAGCAACCTTTCTACAAGGTTTAACTGGAGTTCAGCAGATTCATAGGAAGAAGTACAGGGAATTGAAGGAACGTGTAGCTCGTATACTTGGACTAATTTTGTCTTTGGACGTGCTGTAGTGTTTGCTGGTCATGGCTTATCTGTTTCATCAGTAAATAGATCAGTTGTTGCAATAAATTGAACAAGGTACTATATAATTTTATATTGAATTTAAATAATTTTACAACCAAAAAAGGATATTTTGTAAAAAGTTACTTAAATATTGTAATTATTTTTCAGGAGATTAAGTGTTGTTGTGTTAACTGTCGTTGTTTAAATGTCGCGCGATTAATTGTCTGCACACTTATGACAATATGGAAATATTATTAAAATGAATCCCCATGAATTCGACGTAAGATTACGAATTCCTAATGAATTAAAGTAACTGAAATATAAAATTATAAAAAAATTTTTCATTTATTTACTAGTCAGATAATTCTAAATACAATTATAAAAAATCTTTTTTTTTTTAATGAAGAAGTAAAGAATCCGTTTGAAGTAACTAAAAATATATTCCTTTAAAGATATCACAAGATATGTATCTGGTTAGGATAGAAGTTATTAAACTGATTAAAATTTTCGAAAATATAAGCAGTACAGCTATTTATAACGTGGAAGAATTACATTAAAACAAACTGTCAAATTCAGTGAAAATTATGATGGAAAGGTTTTTAATACAAAATAAATTTGCGTATTAAACAATATTCATAAAAAAATGGATTTTAAAGGATAATTATGTGCTAATAAACTTTTTCTACTAAGAAACAGTATTGATGAAGGTATAAGACTAATTCCTATTATAGATTTAAAATTATTAAACTAGAAACATTGCAAAATCAAGATATATTATCATAAAATAAATAAATTTCGATATATATAGGTTTAAATGTTATATTGGGAATGATTGTTAGATCTTATCATCAAATTTCTTTTTTTAATAATTCTCTATAATATTCAAATTCAAAACAAATATTAAAAATGTATTTAACAATCAGTTTTAGATTTTTGCATCCATATCGGAATTTGCAATCATATTGGAATTAGCAGCTTTCTACTATTATATTTGGAATATTATTATTCATAAATTAAAATAACAAGAAAAATAAATTCATATTGGACTATTTTATGCCCACAAATTTTAATGACTTGTGTAAAGAGTTCCATATAAACGCTCAAAATAATTAAATATGGCTATAATTCTTTAAATTTGAAAATAAAATCTGTAAACATATTGTTCAAGAGAATTAGCCTGATTTACTGTAATCTAAGTTTTAGTCTAGAATAATTCGTTTTTTAAAATTTAATACTATTAATTAATTGATTTTAGTAAAATAGTGCAAGTTTAAATTTCTTTATCTTTTCAGTTATTTACAATAAAAAAAAAAGATTCTGTATGTAGGAAGATGAATTGTAACTAATTAAACAAATATATAATGTTAGAATAGAACATTAAATAATAAATAAAAAACAATGCTTTATTTATAATTTTCTTTCTTTTATTATAACTTAAAAATCGAAGATTATAAAAAAACATGAAATAAAAAATGTATAATGGTTGGAGTTTATTTTTTTAAATAAGAAGCAAAGTTACAATTTATGATAGTCAGTCTTAAATAAAAAAAAACATTTAAAAAGAAATTGTACAATCTAACACTAATTGCTGTATTATCCTGCTAATATATTATTTAATTAAAACAAAATGAAATACTTTTTTGACTGGAATTACATCAGAAATTCCTTAACTGCCGTATTTTAAGAAATTTGAAAAGACAAAACTATAATTTTACTCCAAACATGTCTAATACATTAAAACTGTAGAAGAAGAATTGATTAAAAATAATTTAAAATATATTTAAAGCTATAAAAAATTTCCAAAAATTGATTTTATTTAAAGGAGTTTGAATGAATAACGTATATATAGATACTATTCAGTTTTCTACGTATAAAACAGATATTAAGAATCAAAATAATTTTAAAAAATTACTTTTAGATATCTTAAGCATGGAATATAAAGATACTAATAGAGAAATAAGACGTTTTATAAATTGCCGAAAATTTCATAGATATCAATACAGATGAATGTTCTTCCATGGTTGGTAAAGATATTTATACGGAGATTTTTATAATTAAACACAAAAAAGACATTGTAAAAGGTTCAAATGATTCTCAAATCTTTATTTGGTATTGCTTTCTCAACTTTAAAATCTATATAGAAAATTATTAAATATATCACAATTAAATCAGGTGTTGTTCAGATAATCAATTAAATAAACAACAGTTTAAAGATATGTACCAAGATTTTTGTTCACAATTTAATTTTTATTTTTACTTTAAACTTCGATAACTAGGATGTAGGAAATTATTTTCTAATATATAAGAAATTGTATCATCAGATTCCAATTTTTATGAATGATAATAACATTAATATATTTGACTTTTCTCATGATCTTTAGATTTTAGATTTAAGTTGTTTTGCAAATAAAATAATAAAATAAAAGCTAAGAAGTGGAAATAAATTGATTAGAGATTATTATCAAATTTTTAAGTTTTTATACCAAATCTCTAATAGCTGAATATCAAATACGATAAAATCATGATACTGAATTACAATTTTTGAATTCTTGTAATAGTGAGATTAAAAAAATTTCAAAATATATAAGTAAATCACAGATTTATTTAAACCATTTTAATAGATTATATTAAATGAAAAAGTATTAGGAAAATTGTCAATATTTAAAACTCCATTTATTTCAGAAATATATTTCACATCCAAATTTACGTATTTAGTTAATAAGCCTCAAATCAAGCATATTGATAATATGCTTTTTTTATAGAAAAAAACACAAATTTTTTTAAAAATATATCATCGAGAATAGAATTCTCAAAATAAAAAATATTTTGTTGCAAATAATAATTGTTTTTCAGACCATATATTGTTGACCTTGGATTTTTTCAAAATTAAAAATACCTAAATCTAAACGTAATAATAAATTAGATGAAGAAAACTTAAAAAATTAATTGCGATGTACATAGAATAAATTTCAATGTTATATAATAAAATTGCCAATACTAAATAAAATTTGTGTGATGTAAATTATTAAATAAATGATACATTTTTATAATTATTTTAAATTAAGTTTTTTATATTCATTTTTTTGATTTTATGATTTTTATGTCGTTCCTATACATTCAGATAATATATTATTTAGTCATCTAAACAATTTCTTATAGACAAAGATGGTATATATTATATTAGTTATTATGGAAATATATAAACTGTAACCAAAATGGTATTTGATGTTTTAAATTTTATCATTTAAAAGAAAAATCTAACAGTATTAGTTTGATAAGTTAAGAGGTACTTACAATAATTTGAATATATGATGATTCATTGTAAATTTAAGTACCAATTTCATAAAAAAATATTGTTGTAATTTTTTTTATTTATTAAATTTAAAAATACAACAGATGAAAACAAACGGTAAATTTTATAAAAGATAAATGGAATATTTAATGATAAAGTTTATATTTTTTATTCTACTAATATTTAAAAATTTTTTAAAGCGAATGAAATTAAAAATTCAGAAAGTTGTTATTCTATTTTTCTATCAATCATAATAATTAATAAATAAGTAGCAAAAAATAACCATTACCCAATCTAATTAAGTTTTAAACATTTTAAATTAATAAAAATCATATAAAAGTTATAAAAGAATTTTTAAAAATTGAAATTTATTTGAAGGCTCAATGAAAATTAACTATTGTACTAAAAAAATAATTTTATTTTTATGTAAATTTTCTCATATAAAATTTTTATTATTATCGTTTAGTAATATTCATAAAAGAGTACTATTTATTATTTTTTGGAATAATTTATTATCTAACAAAAAATAATTTATTTATATATATATATATATATATATATATATATA
>CAKKLC010013248.1:10354-27123 GCA_918559645.1 Ceratonova shasta
TTATTTTTGATCCATTTGTCAAAAACAATTATCAAACAGATATAAGGATGGTTTTTAAAGAATTTAACTGGTCAATCGAAAGCGAGTGTGAGTTTAATGAATTTGTTAATTTTAACATTTTTAGATCTGATGATTATGATATTTTTAAATTCTAGAAAAGCTTTTCGACCCAATCTCTAAACCTTGCGGGTAACGTGTTAGATATATTGTGCATTCCAAATGGAAGCTGTGTTGTGGAAAGGTCCTTTAGCTATTTAAGGAAGGTTTGAACGCCATTAAGATCTAGTTTAAGTGATAAAAATCTCGAAATGCAAATGATTATCTATTTTAATAATAGATCTTCAATTTCGTAAGGAAAATAAATCCATTATTGATTTGTTTATATTTCTTATCTTTTTAAAACATTGTAGTCTTTATTAATTGATATTTAATCATTACAGGCTTCACTTTTGAATATTGCAAAAATTTTTTCATGTGCTTCTCTCAAAGCAAAAAAAACAGACACTTAATATGAAAGCATTGTTAAAAGATAATGAATTAATTTGTACTTCTCGATTTCAACCCAAATTTTTGTATAAAAATTTTTTAAAAATTGCGCCCGATTTTTACACTCCGACCGTAATTTTTTATTCCGCTCGAAAAAACGGGGCCCTACTTATTAATGATATATTATGGTTTATGGTATTTCTCTGCTAGATAATAATATCTAGAATGTAACTTAAATTCAGCGTTGCCAACATTCCCTCAACAATCACAATTTCTCTATATGTTTTGACTACCAAATCATAGGTTGCTTTTTTGCGTTTATATTGCTTATAATTTTAAATGATTTAAAACTCAAAATATTATGAATTTAGTTCAAACTGTTTCTTATGTTTTCAATGACTGAAAAACAATTAAAAAAAAAGCCTCACATCTATTATTTCATATTAATATATTATTTGACCTTCAATATAACTTTCTTTATTGTAAATAAAGCCATTATATGCAAATGCAAAATTTGAGAAAAAAAATATTTGTTATATTTTTCCCGCTAAAACTTAGAATAAAAAATTATATAAAAAACTATGATAAGTTTAGACGAGTTTTAAAATAAACCGATCAGAATGAACGACGAAGCTCTTATTTCTTTTTTAAAACAGCAAAATCTTCTAGTAAATGGAATGACTTGTATATAATGTAAAACATCTTTGATATTAAAAAATATATATGAATCAACTAGATTTTTCACCAACTTGTAGAAAAAATCCATTTGATCCATAATTTCTGTTCTCTTTTATATTTTAAGTATTAACCACAATTTTAAAGAAGTAAAAAAATATTAAAATTTATATCTGCGAGTTTTTGTTTATGTCATAATTATATTTATTTGAAATATTATTTCCTATAAAAATTATGCAATAAATGATTTAATTAAAACAAAATTAAAAATTGATGACTTATACTTAAATTTATGTCTTTAATTAAGCTTATTATATAACATTTTTTAATAAAACTAAAAACATATAGACTTAGTCAATTTAAGTCTAAAATTTATTTTCTTAGGACATTAAAATCGCTTGATTTATTTTCTAATGAAAGATAAATGAGCAATCGTTCTTGGTTTTATTTATAATGTTTAAATTAATTCTATATGGTTTTTTTTGTATATATTTTTAAATAATAAATTTTTACAGATTTTAAATGGTTATTATTACAATATAACATCCAAACATTAAGAAATAAGATATTTTAAAAAATATATTTGCATATTCATATTAAAATATTAACAAAATAATAAAATCAATCAATATGAATATGTTACACCTTAAAATACTTTAAATCAATTTCTATAATTATCTTTTGTAAATTATAAAAGTTTATTTAAACAATAAATCGAAAATTTCAATTTTTTAGTAATAAGCATAAACTCAGTCTCTTATAATCTTAATAAGTTATACAATATTCATCTAAAAATATCAAATTTGTTTAAGAATAATTACCATGTAAATGACTAGAAAAATAGTCATGAGAAAAAATCATGTATAATATAATTCTAAAAAATCTATGTATAACACAATGCTTAAGTTATAAATAAATTATCATGAAACTTATCAGTTATTAGAAATAATTATAAACATGTTTTCTAACGAAATCTTATTACATACAAGCTTAAACACCGTAACTTTTATTTAGAGAAATTCAAAGTTATTATAATTTTTAATATGTTTTACTCTTAAATATGTTAAAGACCTATCAAATTATACTTTTCAAATACAGAATCATTTGTAAACCTTAGTTTTTAGCTTTATTTAGATTATGTCTTAGTCGGTATGAAAGATCCTGCTAGATATGAGTGATCACAAACTAAAGGGATAAGTTTGTTTACTGAAAATAATTTGTACCTAAATCGGTTTATTATTTGGTAAATGTTTTATTAAACACATAGCATTAATTATATTTGCAGATAATATAACAAGATCATTCCATTTTTAAGCGTAATTAATCTATAAAAATTTAAATTTCAAACTTTTAAAATTATATTATATTTAAATGAAAGTTTCATTTTATGTTATATTTTTTGCATTATTGTGTGCAAACCAATAAGTAAAAAGTATTATTATATTTACATTATTCATTAAGGTTTTAAAAAAATTTCTTGTATTCCAACGAATGATACTAAAATTAATCTCTTATAAAAATATATTAATAATAAAAACAACCAAGTATGTAACATCATAATTAGAATACATATAACTTTCCTAGTTTTTTTCATTAAAATTTTAACATGAAAATTTAAACTTTCCTTTTTTCTATACATAGAAATATTAAATTTTATTTATGATCAAAAATGGATCTTTGAATAATTCAAAATTTATTTTAAATAAATAAAATTATAAGTTTTTTATTGATAAACACTAAGGAAAACGCTATATGTCATTTTATTTAGATGCTATAATTTTTTTTACTTATAATCAACAAAGTTACAATTTTGAGAATTTATACAAAAATTTTTTTAATAATTTTTAAAGAAAAAATGGTTATTTAAACATATTAGATAAAGTTACAATAATTTTATATTTTTATCAATATATTAAATATAAAAAATAATTTTTATGCTTTTACTTAATAAAAATTGAATAAGATCATTTTTTTTCTCAAAGTATTAATAATCTAAGTATTTCCACTTGAATCTTTAGTATCTAGAAATTTTATGGAATATTTTATTAATTTATCATATTTTAATATTAAAAATTTCATACAAACTGTTGTATATACTCTGAAAATATCAGTATTCATAATATTATTTGCACTATAAAATCTGAAATATGGATATAATCTTTTAAAATTGTTGTTTCATTATAATACAAATTAAGTGGTTTAAAGATTTATAAATTTTAAAAATTATTTTTGCTTATTCCTATTAAAGATATCAACATTTAATTATTTTTTTTAATATACCGTTTTTCAGTAAACTTCCATTTTTTTCAGTGAACTTTGTGTTTTTTTCTTTAAACTTTGTGTTTTTTTCTTTGAACTTGGTCTTTTTAAAAAAATATTTTATAACAGTATACCAATTAATAAAAAAAAGAAAAATCATGTTATAAATTCTGCATTACGAAAAAATCTAATTGTATTAATAGTTGAAAATGAATTTAGCATTAAAAAAGCAGTCGTAATACTAAAGATTAACTACACCACGGCAAAAAGCATCTATCTTGTCTATCAGCCTTAAGATAAAAAACAGATACAATAAAAAAACTTGGCAGATGCCTATAAAAATAAAAGGCGCGTGAGAGACCTGGTTGAAAACTAGTTACTGTAAAGCAGCAGATTATTCTTAAAAAAAAAGGCGACATGTTATAACTGCGATAAATGATGGTTATGATATGTCTTCAGCAACTATTAACCGTTTCCTAACTTATTTAAAAATGACATTTAAAACATTTCATTTTGAAATAGAAAGGGTCAATGACGCAGATAAAATACAAAAAAGAAAAAATACAGTCTTTAGTACAATGCTTTTGTATCAAATGAGCAAAACAATGTTATTTTTGTAGCCCAGTCAAGTTTCAATTTTCATTAAAAACGATGCCACGGAATATCAGTTTGTGGGTCAAGGGCTAATTTTATGGTGCCTACTATAAGAGGTTGTTCTGTTAGCTTGATTGGAGCATTATCAGTTAAAGAAATTGTTTACTACAAGTCAATTTTACAATCAGTAGTAAATGCATTAATTTTTACAAGCGTTTTGGAAGATTAATGCTTCAAACTAAGCAAGGATCTGAAGCTGCAAAATTTATGGATGATATTGGATAATAAAATAATTCATAGAAAATATAATATTAAAAAAGTGTCTACAATATATGGTTTTAATTACAAGTTGTTATCGCCATATTCTTATATGCTCAATCCCATTGAAAATAATTTTTAAAAAATTAAAGCATTCGTCAAATCTAGATTGTCAGTTACAAACAGTAAATCAATCGTAAATCTACTGGATTTAGCTTTTTTTAAGATTAAGAAGGTTTATTCAGATATTTTCAAAGAAATATAACAAATTGTGCAGCAGAGATTATTTACAAACATCAATAACATTATTTGATTACTTTTTTAGTTAATTATATGATATTTTACCTTTTTTTATTTACGTTGTATGATTGCTTTAATATTATGTGTATTTAAAAAAAAGACGAAGGTAAAAAAAAAGAATTATCAAAGAAAAAAAGATAAAGTTCACTGAAAAATTGTATAAATTTAAGAAAAATATAATAATTTTCGAATAATTATTAGATTTTTTGTATATATTTATTATTACAAAGAATAAATTTACTGTATTCAATTTTAGTCATTTCTAAATGATAATTGGTTTTTCTAAATAAAATTTTATAAGCATGACTTTTTATTACAGTCTTTTATCATATGTATCTATTTTTTTAATTTTTATTGAAATTAAAATTTTTCTTTTTTTTGAACTATCACATTATGATTAAATTTTATTTTCTTTATAAATAGTTCGTTTTATCCACCGTAAGTTAAGGATTTTGTTTCATCAAATTTAAATGTTTACACAAAATAATTAAAGTTTCATTTTTTAAAAGAAAACTAAATTTTAATAACAGGTATAATAATAAAAAATTAGAACCCTATTTTGTGATCTCTTTTTAGCTAAGAATAATCCATTTCTCTCATATACTTTGAAATAATGCTTTTAAGCTTTTATAAGTTATAAATATGTTAATACTTAAAATTTCCATCATTTATGAATATTATCAACTATTTTTTATAAGCCAAAGCTAGAATAAGCATTTAACTATAGGAATATAAATTTATTTTAAAATAGTCCTATAATATTTTATAATATGCTTTAGTAGTGGATATATATGTTCTTTTATATTTTTAATAATAAGACCTATTTTGTAATCATTTTAAACAAAAATTAGTAAGATAAATGTAATTGGTTATTTATTTCTAAAAATTAGAGCAATAAACATGTATTTTTGAATCTACTTTTTTAAAACCTAAAAATTTAAATGAATTTGTATTTTTGTTTAAAACTTATGGGATAATCAAACTAAAATGTTTTCTCTTTTATATTTATAAAGAAGACAAAAGATTATCTTTTTTCAAATAATCGAAATAAAAGTTTTCTTAAAAAAACTTTTTTGAATTCGAATCGTTTATAAGATTATTTAAACTGAAAATATAACAAAATAAAACCTTTTAAGAGTAATTTAATTTATAGATTCACTTGTAATAAAAATGAAAGTTCAGAAATTAATTCTTGTCAATATTACTATATGGAGCAAAATTTAAGCGTTTAATTTTTCAGTATAAGGTTTGAAACTTATTGAATACATTTCTATCTATTTCTTAAAAACTATTTATTGGTACAGCTAAGTAAAAAATTAAGCAAAATTAATTTTATTTGTTGTGAAAAAAATGGTATTGATTTATAAAAGATAAATGAATAATAACTATAAAAGTATTTTAGTATCTAATATTATTAATTTGAATATGAAACGACAAAAATGAGAAATATCAAATTATTCTAATAAATCATACTATTATATATATTAATTAATATTTGGATTCAAATTTGATAAAAAATTTAGCTGATACTTTTTCTTTTTTAATATTAAGTCAAAACTTTCTTAATCTAAGAATTATTATGAAACAATTACCTCACTCTATTCCGGTGAGCTACAACTCATCGAAAAAATTTTACAACTTAACTCGCTGGAAAATTAAATAAAAATTTAATTAATTTTTATTGCAACATTCTTCTTCGAAATGATGATTATAGAATTTCATTATAGTATTTAAAAAAGAGAAATTCCTGAAGAAACTATAATTTTTGACACAAATTTCAATTTTTACTTCTCCTGTATAATTTCTAGTTGTTAGAAATATGGCAATCTTAGCTCTTTCTATATTGTATATGTCTATTTCTTCTGGTCTAATAATATATGTAATAAACTAAACGATGTTAGGATTAGCAACCACAGTTCTCAAATTTTAAGTCCTATTAAAAGGTTCAGTATAATTTAAGGTTCTTTCAATCTTAATAAAAATCTTTCTTATACATTCCAAAATGAAATGTTATAAGAAGGATTTATATATTCACCGGTGGTCTCATTATGGATTCCAACATAGTTTTTTTCAAAATATGTTTTAAAAACAGCCAAAGCATCAATATTAAGATTTTTAGCTGACTGATTAATATTACGATATCCAACCAAAAAATCTTTAACTGATACAAAGCATAAACATAGTATCATCATCATAATTTTTTTAAAACTTAAATCAGTTTTATTTGGATTTATTAAACCTAAATGTCATATTCCAACCAAAATAGCTTGTCCTAAATGAAAAAGACAGCCAAATTATGTTGAACTGAGAAATGAATAGGCAGATGCATTCGTAAGAGCTCTTTCAAATTCTGTAATTATAATTTTTGGATTAACTGGAATGAGCTCTCTGCATTTACTGAATACATTCCTATAAGATTCTTCACTTATTATTGCACATTAAAATATATGTAAAAGGTGAAGTTTTGCCAAAAAAATAAGCATGCAAAACAAAAACTTGATAAAAACCTTGAGGTTTTGATCTAAAAATTTCATCGATTATAAATATATTGATTTTATCAAAAATTCTAGTTTTATATTTAGAGCAAAAAAATCATAAATCTATTTGGATCTGCCTATGCACCATCAAATCTCAAGAATAAATTTCCCTTTGCATCTTTTTTAAATGGTAAAGTTATATCCTGATGCTCACTTGGTATATATTCTAGGAAATTATTTCTTTCTCGACGAACACAATCTCTCAGTGAAGAGATATAAAGCATAATAGAATCTTTATCATTGTTATGAATTAAGCAAATATTTGATTTGCTATTATATCGCTTGATCTTTCATTTTTTATATTCGCTCTCTTCCTGATTGATTAAACTATTATTAATTTTTCAATCTTTTTTGGAACTACGTTATGAGAATAAACGGCTGATCTTATTAAATTATTCTCTGCATCAAAAAATACAGAGTCGCGACATGCTCAATTCTGGTTATCTCCTTCTGGTAATTTCTTAATGAGAATAGTCAATCGATTATATGTTATCTTCATATATAATCAGATCTTTTCCTCTCTGCAATTTTATCAAATCGAGTTCATTCACATTTGGCTTGCTAATTTATTTAATAAAAAATAATCTTACAGCATTTTTAATTTATTCTTAAAAATTATGCTCTTAATTTATTTATTTAAGATTTGAATTATTTTTTAAAATTTGATGGTCTGGTTAGCACCGGAAAATCGAGTTAAGTTTGTTTTATGGTTAGTTACTTTTATTATGTAAATTTTTGTAGGCGAGTTAAAGTGAGAAATTGTTTTGGCGAGTGGTCGACGATCCTATACTTTTTTTATTTTTTGATTGAATTCAAAATTATCTAAATAAAAGAATTATTATTAAACATTTACCTGACTCTATTCTAATACATTTATTATTTTTTTAAATTTTCAAACTAAGTGGATAACAAATGGCTAAATAATTTTGATTGTGCTTGTTATATATTTAAATACTCTATACTTTCTTGACTCAAAATGTTTAACTATTTATTTATAAATAAATACAAAATTTCATAAAAATATTCTTTAATTTATTACATATTATTAAATAAAATAGGGTAGATGCGGAAAATAACGTGTTTTCAAAAAAAAATTTAAAACTAATATAAATTTAGTTAAATTAATAAAATAATTAAATATGTATTTAAATAGATAGAAGTAAAAACTAAATAAATCCCATCAAAACATTTATTCTTCTAAGCTAAACATACTCATTAAAAAATTGATTTTTTCGTGTTTTTCAATAGAATATTACCAAAAAAATTGAATGAAGAACTCCGTTTTAGATTCCTGTTTATTTCCTGTTTTTTCCGCATAAAATATTTGAACCTTGACCAAAATCCTTAAATGTTTTGTGCTTGAATTTCCGGTCGGAATGGTTCTACAAAATGCAATGAATGAATAATTGGCTCGTGAGATAAATTTTAAAAATTACGTAGTGCCGCTTCGTATGTCCTCTATTCTTCTGTTAATATTTGACTTGCCAGTAAATATCTTAAATAATTATTGATGTTATTGTATTAGTGTTTCTGTTTTCCAGCGGAACCAAAAAAAAAAAGTTCCTGGTTCTTTTTTTCAATCCCAGCAATAAAGCATTCCTGTCCAACTAACCTTTCACAATTATACTGCCTGATTGTAAATAAACCTTAGTCAATTTCAATAACTTTTGACGAACCATCAATATTTATTCCTCTGATTCTTTTTTTGTTTTTTGACATGTAATATTACATCAATTCTCGAACTTACGAACAACAATTGCTGGATGTATTCCTATCTACCGACAATTCATTAGCAATTTCAATATTCTCTATAGCATTCAAATATTTATATAACATTTTAATTATTGTTTAAAATTATAGTTTACTTCCACTAAAAAAATGTTTTATCTAAATCAAATGTATTAGTTAAAGAGCGTTTGCAAACTCCCTATACTTATCAATGCATTTTTTATCCATAAAATATTACATTGATAATAGTTCACATTTTTTTACATGTTTAAATGTTTTCAGTCAATTTAAACACCGCCATAGATTCAATTGTCGTATTTTGTGTTTCAAAACTTTCTTTTAGATAAGATTGCGTTATTTTGATATCCATAACGCTTTCCCTGCTTATTATTCTTTTTGGAACGATTATAGTTTTTTTGCTAATCTAACCATACAATATTTTAATTTAAATTTAAAAATTTTTTTTCTTTCTAAAACACGTTATTTTCCGCATTTACCCAAAATACTTGTTTTAGAATTCTAAATATATTATGCAGTATCTAATTTAAAACAAGTTTTAATAATGAATCTCAATATAATTCAAAAATTTTGGCAATTTATGAAAACTATTTACTACAATATAAAAATTTAAAGCATTTATAAATTATTTTGATATTATTTGGAGGCAAAATCATGTTTTTTGTTTGATTTATTTAAAATATATTACATTTATTTAAAATTTAATTCCTATGACTTCTAATACTTCATTTTTTATATTTTGAAGGTTTTATAATTATATAAATTTTTATTTTTGGCGTCTTGTATGATATTTAGTTTTTTTTTAAACCCCTCTCTTAAAATAAACGTTAGAATTTAGTATCTTCCCAATATTAGAGGAGGCTTAAACTTGATAATATTTATAAACTAATAGAATCAAGATTTTACAAAAAAGTTTTTATCTTTATTTAAAAAATTTATATTTCCTTTTAACTTTTAAATGGAAATAAACTTTAGCTATTAACAAGTCAATTTATATTCCTAAATATAAGAAAATATATTTTTATTCAGATTTATTGTTGTACTAAATATTTGTAACGTTCGTTATTACATTAAATGAATGAAATAAAAAAATATTTTATAATTTTTTATATACATATTAATATCAAAAATAATAAATTAATATCTATATTAGATAACTAAAAATTCAATCTTGAAGATTTTCTGTTACCGTATTTCCTAAAACTAATTTTATTTTTAATAATTTTAGTATGCATTATTGATAAATTAAAATCATAAAATGTAATCTACTTTTTTTATTGGATAAAAAAATCAAAATCAAACTAAATTATTAAATATGAAAAACATATATATTTAATATAGTTCCTTTTGTTACATTTAAGAATTAATTTTTTAAATTGTTAAAGATTTTTTACTCATTATTTGTTCTACTTGAAAAGTCAACAACTTAGTAAATTTAGTTTATTAAAAATAAATACTATTTACTGTATCATATAAATTTTCAATTTGCAAGCTGTTTTCTTTTCGTGAATATCAATAACAAAATCTTTGAAATTATAAAAATAGTTTATTTTTTTCTTGAAATCCTACACATACAATCAAACATTGTCTTTTAGATTCCATATTATAACTCACTAATTAAAAATTATATTTGTCCTGAAATTTAAAATTTTATGTAATTATTTTTTTTAAACTACATTGTGGATTGCAAATTAATATAATTAAGTGGTTTAAAATTGATTAGGGGTAAAAATAACCACAATATTAGTATATTATTAAAATACAGTAGAATAATTTACAATTTTACAAAAAAAATGTTTCCGTTTCTTTTATTATAAAATCTACCATAAAATCTCTTAGATAAGCAAGGCTTATACAAAAAAAAGGATTTTATTTTAAAAAGTTCAGTGGCGCTTATACGCGGGATCAGACTACCCTAAAATTTTGTATATAAGCAGCGGCTTATACGAAAAAGAGGAATTTTATTTCAAATTACGGGGTGGGGTGAACACAAAATGCGGCTTTTATTCGAGATTTTTAGGTAATTCAAAAATAACCTTGAAAGAACTAAAATAAAAAAATATTAAATTTTATTTTCTAACGGATATTGTTAAAATTAGAAAACGGAAGAGAAAAATAAGAATAATAAAATAAGGATTAATTGTAACCATAAACTTTTCAGATTAAATTGTAAAAAGTTGTAGAAACGTGGGTTCATATGAACAAAAGGAACAAGTATACCATTAAAATTCTTTGTATCAGTGAAAATTAAATACCAAAAATGATATCAGTGACAAATAATACCAACAAAATTAATAAAATTAAAAGAATAATTTTTTCAATAAATAAAACTTATTATTACAAAGCCAAACAAATTCAATTAAAAAATTGCATCTTAAATTGGTTTTTGTTACCTTTCTTAACTGATTTTATATTTCAGTTCATTGTTGAAACTTTCAACTGCTTGCGTGTGTAGGTTCGTTTTAGAGTTAAGGAATGCATATTTATGACAAACTGTAAAGTGAGTAAAATTTAATTTCCTCAATGCAAGATAACTTTTAATCTAATTGGTGTAGATAAATGAAATTTTTTGAACACGTTTAATGATAATCAGAACAAGTGTTGATGATTTCTTGTTCAAAGTCACATCAGCCCACACATGCTCAATAGCTCCGCTCATTTGATTAAGTTAATCAATGCATATCGCGTTATTTTTGTTTGCTGTAAGCTTCCACAATAATTTTTGCATTTATGATTTAGCATTGTCCCGTCATAGTCGATAATTTTATCTAATCCTACCGATTTGTGCAATTTATTGTTATCTTTTTTAATTAAAACAACTAACTTATTAACAATCTCTTTATACGTTAGCCTACTTATTCCCAAATTTTTTTATAGTACTCTAGCCAGACTGCTTTTCAGCTATTCTAGCTAAAACCCTCAGGTTAACACCGAAATTTTCATTCAAAACACTAAAAAATGAATTTGCTAATATAGAAGTTTAATTAATATCTTGATAAACATTGTTTGTTGTAACACAGCCAACAGTATTTTTTGAGACAAGAAATCTTTTTTTCAATTTTTACTGATAATTTACAAGTTGAAAATTTTATTTCATGTCTGAGCAATTTGTTGTCTTGACAGTAGTTTAATAATTCTTCAGCACTTGATTTTGTAATCTAATCTTCAAATTCGTTAATTGTCATAACGGTTAATTTTGTTGTTAAATAAATTTTCACTGATCCAAATTTTTCCATTAATAGTATGGTTTTTGTTGTAGATTTAGGCTTTTATAAAAAATAAGAGTTCAATATTTTTCTCCTATATAATATATTTGACATTCCGAAATCTATGTTTAAAGGATACATTGAGATAATTTACATGAATTATAAAAAGTCAGTTTCCTTATCAAGAATAGTTAATATTTATAAACAATACGTTTTTTATACTTTCTGTATGCAATAGAGCAAAGTTCATTATTATTATTAGAAGAATTATGTATTTTATTTACTATGAATTTTATAAATCCAAATTTTTAAAAAAATTTTAAAATTTATTTCTAAAAAAATTATATTGGTAGTACTCATTGTAATGCATTATTTTAAAGAAATATAAGAAAATTAGGATTTGGTAGATACAGATAATTAATACTTGTAAAATATAATTTAATTTTTAATTCAATTAAATTAGCTTAAACTAGAGGGAAAATAGATTTACAAATTCAAATACTACATATTTTATTTAGTGAAGATCAGGTAACACATTTTTTTAAAATAGTAATAATCTAAAAGAAAAAAATCACTTTAAAATACATATCATAAACCCCATATAGTCAATGGTTTATTATAATATACTAATTATTTCTAATATTTAATTTATAATATTTGATTAATATCTTTACTAATAAAATTTTATTCACTTTTTTCTAATTGTCAATTCATATTCGATATTATATGGATATAGAACCTTTGTAAGTACTTGAGAAAAAAAATATCATAATAACCAATAATATTCTACCAATCTGTATAAAAATGCATATTGTTTTTTTTGTAATTTAAAAAAATTTAGCTAACATAGAAAACTTATATAATTCAAAGATTTTATGTAAATGTATTAGAATTGTTTGAGTTATTTTAAATGAAACTTTTCTATCAAAAATCTAGTGAGTCTATTTTTTAACAGTTTCTTTTAATAATAATTTTAAATTGCTTTGATTGAAATTTTTATATATAAAAAATTTCTTATAATAATCATGAAAAACATATTATGTTGATTTAAATAATAAAGTTATTTTAACATCTCATTTATAAGGATATCATACTTTGAAAAAATTTCTCTTTAAATTAGATTCAATCACTTTAGTCAATTTGTATTTTTTTATTAGATCTAGTGAATTTTAATATTTAAATTTAAATTCTAAGATAGATATCACGAATCAAATTTTCCTGACCCATACAGAATTATCTGAACCTTTTTTTATATTTACTGAGATACCATATAACTTTTTAAAAATAAGTCACAATTAAACATTGTTAAATGTATAAAATAATGTGTTTTAGAAAGAATAAAAATTTTTAAATTAAAATTAAAATATTTTATGGTTAGATTAGCTAAAAAAAGTATAATTGCTCAAAACAGAATAATAAGAAGGGAAAGCGTTATGGATATCAAAATAACGGAATCTTATCTAAAAGAAAGTTTTGAAACACAAAATACGACAAATGAATCTATGGCGGTGTTTAAATTGACTGAAAACATTTGAACATGTACAAAAATGTGAACTATTATCAATGTCGTATTTTATGGATAAAAAATGCATTGATAAGTATAGGGAGTTTGCAAACGCTCTTTAACTAATACACTTTCATTTAGAAAAAACAGTTTTTTTAGTGTAAGTAAACTATAATTTCAAACAATAATAAAAATGTTTTATAAATATTTGAATGCTGTAGAGCATGTTGACATTGCTTATGAATTGTCAGTAGATAGGGATACATCCAGCAGTTGTTGTTCGTAAGTTCGAGAATTGATATTATATTACATGTCAAAAAACAAAAAAAGAATCAGAGAAATAAATATTGAAAGTTTAACTAAAGATATTGAAATTGACTAAGGTTTATTTACAATCAGGCAGAATAATCGTGGAAGGTTACTTGGACAGGAATGCTTTATAGCTGGCATTGAAAAAAAGAACCAGGAACTTTTTTTGGTTCCGCTGGAAAACAGAAACACTAATACAATAACATCAATAATTATTTAACATATTTTACCGGCAAGTCAAATAATAACAAATGAATAGAGGACATACTAAGCGGCACTACGTAATTTTTTAAATTTATCTCATTAGCCAATCATTCATTCATTTCATTTTGTAGAACCATTCCGACCAGAAATTCAAGCACAAAACATTAAAGGATTTCGGTCAAGGTCCAAATATTTTATGATGAAAAAACAGGAAATTAATAAGAATCTAAAACGGAGTTCTTAATTCAATTTTTGTGGGAATATTTTATTGAAAAACACGAAAAAATCAATATTTTTAATGAGTATGTTTAGGTTAAAAGAATATATTTTGATGGGATTTATTTAGTTTTTTCTTAAATCTATTTAAATACATATTTAATAATTTAATTATTTTAATTAAATTAATATTAGTTTAAAATTTGTTTTTGAAAACACGTTATTTCCGTATCTATCAACATTTTGCATAATTTGATGTAAGAAGCTTTAATAAAATCTCGTTAAATATAATGCATCTGTATGATAGATGAATAAAAAACAATATTAGTTTATCATATCATTTAAATATACCTCCAACAATATTTCCTATTTATTTTATTTCAAATTTTTTAGAAAATAGATGAATTCTTATAATTCTTTTTTTATTACTATCCAAATTAAAATCCGTTTTTGCTCAAATTAACCCAAAACATGGCCCATTAAGTATAATATAATTTATTATTTTAAAAAATTTTTTTCTTTATCACATAAAATAAAAGTTTAAAAGAAATTTAATATAATTTTTCGGTGCATGCGAGTAAACGGGGAATTTAAGATTGATTGGCGCCTTTGAAAATCTTTAAGGCAAACTTTATAAGTTTCAAAATTCTAAAGTAGAAATCATAAATCTCAAAAATTAATACACAGATGAAGAGTTAAGAATATTAAACTTCTCAGAAGCCTTTATTTCACAGCATATGATAATTCCATACGATGCTGATATCTTCTTGACAGGTTTGAAGATAATTGATAATACAATGACATACATGAAATGTAAAAATGGTACTCGAATGGTATACAAAAAACGTAAACCATCAATTGACCGCTTTTACTTGATGTTTAGCTATTGTTGTCGTTTTTCCTGCAGTGTCAGAAAATATAGCCTTTTCAAGGGCATTAGATTAAAAATGAAAACTGGTTTTTTTACTTTTCATAAATACATAAAGCGATCATCTTTTGAAGAAATCGCTCATGAGCTTCAAATAGATCGAGGTAATGTTTTGGTATATTCTAAAATGGTCAGAAAAGTTATTTATGATGACATGATGGTTATAAGTGTCAAGCTTGGAGGAATAAACCCAGATGGTAAGAGCGAAATAGTAGAAATGAAGATTCAAAACGCGTTTTTCCCCTGGAAAAAACACAGTTGTTAATTTTTAAACCAAATTTATTAAAAAGATGGAAATTTTTCTAATCCTTGAAATTATTTTACCCTAATGCATACAATTGTGTATACTCAGGTAATTGAAAGATTATGATTGGGAAGTATCAAAAGCGTAATTATGTACCTATAACACCAAGGAATTTTAATGTTGTCTATATTTGTCAATTTTGTTTGCAGCAGCTGCAATTTAGTTTCTTATAAAAGGAGTAATGATTGCTGAGCTTTTCGTTGTATGCCATTGGTTGTACAGCATATAAAAAATACAAAAGTGTGAGAGAAAATTCCATCTTTGAACGATATAGATTTTGTTTAAAAATAGGATTTAAAATGTTGTGGAAATGGACTCTTACATAGACATATGTAGACATACGTCAAGAAATTGACTTTCATGAAAAAGTTTTTATTGACTTTTTTGATGATCTAAGGATACGCTGTGTTTAAGATTTCAAACCTAATCCAATTACACTCAGTGGCCGGATGTAATTTTTCAAATAGATGTAAGTCTATTCAGACATAAACCCGTGTACCATCGAGGTAGGGCAACAGAGTCTGAAATATGGGTATTTGGTATCGCTCATACTTCTTTTCACCCATCTAAATTGTTTTTTTACTATTATACTGGATATAAGTGCTCAAAAACTTTTGCTTTTTATTTAAAGTTTTTGATGACCAGGTACAATTATACATAGCAATCAATGGGCAATTTATAGAAATATTGGGTTAATAGGATTTAAACATATGTCAGTCAATCACAACCTTTATTTGTGGTGACCCAGTGTCCGGTGATCATACGCAAAATATATAATTTTGTTGGGCCAGGCTGAATCAGATAATAAATTAGAAAAAGGGTGTTATAGCTGATAAATTGATTTTTTATTTGAATGAATGGATGGGTAAAACGAACGTTTTAATAACAATTATGATAAACTTTTAAATTTAATTCAACATTATTTAATTTTTTATTGTTTACCGTAAATCCGGACTATAAGCCTCAACTTTTTTCCAACGCTATGAACCTTGCGGCTTATACGCCGGTGCAGCTTATATCTGGATTTTTTCACTTCTACTAAACCACAAAATTGCCTGACGGGTAAGTGTAAAAAAATACATTTATTAAATAAAAGCAGTTTAGGGTTAAATAATGTAACTTTTTAGTTTATTATTTAGATTAAATCAAGTACGTTCAAATATCTTATCATTCTGATTACGGAAATCATTTTGTCATCCTCATCATGGCAAGGACACGAAGAAATGCATATGATGCAGCTTTC
>CAKKLC010013253.1:996-13689 GCA_918559645.1 Ceratonova shasta
GAAATTTCATAATATATATACTCGAGAAATAAACTTAAATTTCATAATATATATACTAGAGAAATAAACTAGAATTTCATAATATACATATATACTAGAGAAATAAACTTAAATTTCATAATATATATATATTAGAGAAATAAACTTAAATTTCATAATATATATATATAAGAGAAATAAACTAAAATTTCATAATATACATATATTAGAGAAATAAACTGAAATTTCATAATATATATATTAGAGAAATAAACTTAAATTTCATAATATATATACTAGAGAAATAAATTAAAATTTCATTATATATATATAAGAGAAATAAACTAAAATTTCATAATATACATATATTAGAGAAATAAACTAAAATTTCATAATATACATATATTAGAGAAATAAACTGAAATTTCATAATATATATACTAGAGAAATAAACTTAAATTTCATAATATATATACTAGAGAAATAAACTTAAATTTCATAATATATATATACTAGAGAAATAAACTTAAATTTCATAATATATATATATATATATACTAGAGAAATAAATATAAATTTCATAATATTTTTATACTAGAGAAATTAACTTAAATTTCATAATATATGTATATATATATACTAGAGAAATAAACTAAAATTTCAGAATATATGTATTAAATTTTTTATAAAATATGTACATTTATCTAGTTTTTTATATATTTTTATAATTCCATAAACAACCTTTATTTGTATCAAACCTTTACTTATTCGCAAAAGATACTCTTTAGCTTAGAAGTTTATAAAGAAATCCTTCAATTATTAAATTAGAGTAATAAAAATTACCTTCATATATTCTAACTAATTTATTTTGTTAATAATAACCCTAATTGTAATTTTTCAAATTTCATTTTCCCAGTTTCATATAGTTTTATTAGATTGACCTTGAATATGTTTTTTGTATTTTTCATTTTTTATATTAATATTATTGACTTGAGATAAGAATGATCATAACTCAAATAAAGTACTATGGTTCTCTTGTAATAACATTCATACATTTCTAGCAAACTTGAATAATCTTTAGTTCTATAAAAAACTGATATTTCTTAAATTTTCTATAATCAGTAAATTCAAAAAATTTCATAACATCCATAACTAACCACAAGTTTTAAAAATTAAATATAATTTCGTGAAATTTTTATTTAGCGCACGCGTATTGTAGGTTTTTATGTAAAGTTTAGTATTTTTTATTTTATGAATTTATCCACAAAAAAAGTTAATGGCATTTTTTGTATTGAAAATGTAACAATTTCAAGTTTTAAGTGTGTTCGCGCGTCTTTATCAATATTGGAATTAAATACATTTTAAAATCTGGTTTTATAAAATTTAAATAAGAAATTTAATTAAGTAGATAAAATTTTCTTTCTGAATTATTTAAAAAAGATTATAATATTTATTTTAGTAAACTTGCGCTAAAAATAAATTATTTTAATTTTATTGTAAAAGGTACACTTCATGTAAAATTTTTGATGTAAAAACATGGGAAAAATGTTTACGAATATGAGACAAGTCTTTTTAAGTAATATATGCATGCGCAGATATCGTTATTTATGGCAGAGTATAGATTAGATTATTTTTAGAATTGTAACAAGCAAAATTATTGAAATGATCCAGCATCAATGGGATAATGCAAATAATCTTGCAAGAAATGAAAATTTTGATGATGCTATTGAATGTTTCTCAGGCGCTCTTGCAATGTTGTATATATTTTTTA
Source organism: Ceratonova shasta (assembly GCA_918559645.1). Classification (NCBI taxonomy): domain Eukaryota; kingdom Metazoa; phylum Cnidaria; class Myxozoa; order Bivalvulida; family Ceratomyxidae; genus Ceratonova; species Ceratonova shasta. The sequence continues at coordinate 2,747 of CAKKLC010013253.1, forward strand.
TGTATAAAGAAATGATAATTGTCCAAATGAGGTTATTTTGCAATCTCTTATAATGGTTGATTATGGTGGTGTTTTAATCGAAAGAAACATGTAAAATATATTTAAATTTTTAAGGATCGAAAACTGTACTCAAAAACCCTATAATGAAGAAACAAAAGATCAGGACAATGAAACTGATGAAGATTCAGATAACGACTATGGAGATGATCCAGTATTAGGAACTGGTTGCTTAGTAAAGGCTTCCGATGATGATTCAGTTGAAAAAAGTGAAAAGGAGGAAGACGAAATTAGTGTAGACGATTTAGAATTGGCATGGGAAGTATTAGATACTGCTAGAGTTTTCTTGGAGGAGTAAACGAAAATAATTTTTTAGAGATTTGATTGAAGATAACGTGTTGGCCTTGATTAAAGCGAGAAAATATCTAAATATGATCCATATTCAAAATAGTAATTATAAAATGATTATAGTGCGTTATAAAGAAGCGTTGGAAGAGTTGTTGGAATCTCAAAAACTCTACACAAAGTTTAACGTTGATGATGAGAGTCTTTATGCAGAAATGTATTATTATTTTTAAATATATCCAGATGTCATAATTGTGCATTTTGTTACATGATGCTCCTAGATGATCAAAACGCGGCAGTGTTTTATCAAAAGGCGATTGACGCTTTGGTAAGGTACAAAGATACACTGTTACCTGACGATTTTAATAAAATATCTGATGTTTATAAATTGATTCAAAGTTATACAGAACAGGTGGACAAAATTAATGATTTAGTTAAACGATAGTCAACAAAAAATAAACGAATTTAGGAATGAAGTCAAAAATTCATTTAGCAAGTTAATAATTGAGAATGGTGAAAATGACGACCAGCCGATTCAAGAAGTAATCATTTTAATGAATTAAAGGATTTAAAAGTTAAAAAACGTGAAAATGTGAATGACATATCGCATTTAGTTCATAAAAAAGTAAATAAATTTGATTAAACCAATCTAGCCAAAGGTTTGAATTATTTTGTACGTTGATATTATTTATATGAATCAAATTAAGTGACAATTGATATTTATGAGTTTAACATAATATTAATTTTTGTGATAATAAATAAAAAATGATTGTAGGAAGAAAAACAAGTCTTTAATTACTGATTTGAATAAGATACTTATTTATAAAAATGATTAATTAGTTTTGAAGAGATAATTTAAATAATATGGATATTTTTTTCATTAACTAGTTTTATAAGCAAAGATCATGGATAAATATTTAAACAAAAATATATAATATGGATTTTATTAGTTTCAAGTTATGAATAGTAGATACTTATGTGGTTCCCATAGTTTTGTTAAAATACATAGAGATTTAAATAAGGATACTCTTTATTTTAATAAATAATTTGGGGAGACTGATTTTAGGTAATTTTGTTTATTCCTAGAGTTGTTTCTCAACAAATAAATGAAATATACAATAATCTTAAAGAATTCTACTTAATAGTCATTCTATAGATAATTGATGAGTATATTTTTAAAAACAATGTTGTAAGAAATAATTTTTAAGAAGTTGATGATTTAATTAAACATTATTGAATCATTGGGATTTATTTATTTTTATATTAAAAGTGTCAAGAAAAACATTTTTTAAATAGTAAGAAAAACATTTTTTTTAAATATTAGGAAAAACATTTTTTTTATATAGTAAGAAAACCATTATCGCTTTTTCTGTATATAATATACTTTTTTACTCTAATTCTAACACAGAGTATAAGATTGTAAATATCTTTTTTATATTGTAAGAAAAACATTATTCCTTTTTCTGTATATATAAGATACTTTGTTACTCTAATTCTAACACAGCGTATAAGATTGTTTATATTTTTTTTTATATTGTAAGAAAAACATTATCCATTTTTCTGTATATAATATACTTTGTTACTCTAATTCTAACAGCGTACAAGATGGTATATATTTTTTTATATAGTAAGAAAACCATTATCGCTTTTTCTGTATGTATAATATACTTTGTTACTCTAATTCTAACACAGAGTATAAGATTGTATATATATTTTTAAATTGTCAGAAAACCATTATCTTTTTTTCTGTATATATCAGATACTTTGTTACTCTAATTCTAACACAGCGTATAAGATTATATATATATTTTTTTATATTGTAAGAAAAACATTATCCATTTTTCTGTATATATAATATACTTTGTTACTATAATTCTAACACAGCGTATAAGATTATATATATATATTTTTTTATATTGTAAGAAAAACATTATCCATTTTTCTGTATATAATATACTTTGTTACTCTAATTCTAACAGCGTATAAGATTGTATATTTTTTTTAAATAGTAAGAAACCCATTATCCCTTTTTCTGTATATATAATATACTTTGTTACTCTAATTCTAACATAGCGTATAAGATTGTATGTATTTTTTTTTAAATTGTAAGAAAACCATTATCCATTTTTCTGTATGTATAATATACTTTGTTACTCTAATTCTAACACAGCGTATAAGATTGTTTATATTTTTTTTATATTGTAAGAAAACCAATTACCCTTTTTCTGTATATATAATATACTTTGTTACTCTAATTCTAACAGCGTATAAGATTGTATATATTTTTTTTAATAGTAATAAATATTAAAATTGGTCAGATAAATAAATCAAAGTTTCCATATGAACAATATTTAATTGTTGTAATCTTTAAATATTTTTGGAGGTAAAATTTATTGAAAGTGAAATTGCGTTCTTAATTAATTATGAAATCTATACAAATAAGAATAAAAATATATTATATTTTATCATTTTAATATTTTATAAAAATACAATTTTTAGTTGTATATATTCTAAATCGGGTAAGTTATTGGAGTTAAAAATTTTTAATAAATATAAAATCTCAACTATATTACAGTTATAGAGTTCCATATTATATTACTCTTATTCTGGATTTATTATCTTATAACTGCTAATTAATTTCAATTATATTCTTTCTTTTATGCAATTCTGAAAGAGTAAAGATTTTGAAAACTATGCATCATAATGTACATAAAATAGCTATAAGTAAAATGAATTAAAATTAAAAATAAGAATATTCTTTAATAGCTTTTTAAAAGATTGTTAAAATGGAATATTTGGAATAGTGTTAAGTTGATATTTTCATAAATCAGTGCATAAATTTAAAGATTTAGAAAGAAATTATATTTCTTTTTTTCTAAATTTTATTGATTAAAAATACTCAAATTTTGATAATTATAATTTGATTAAAGATATTTTATATATTTTTGTTTATGGCTGATCGTTATGGCTAATTTCAATATAAAATAAAGTGAGTTTATTCTTGTAATCCCACAGATTTTTGTTAGAATTTAGAGTAAACGGAAACTGCCTTTAAATATATATATGTATGTTTCTGAAAATGAAAAATGAAAACTGAAAAAACACTTTATTCAAATCTAACGCATTCAGTAAAAATATTTAATTTGAATCTTGGATTGTGGAATATATATATTGTTTGCCATATTCATAAAGTAATAATACATTATTTGTTCACCATTAGAATAAAACTATTAGTTCGTAGTAGAACGTTTTGGCCAAGGGCAAATTTTTATAAAATTAAACCCTTTAAACTAAGTCTGTACAATATTTTAAATTTGAATATGATAAAAAAATTAAATATTTATAAAAGTTATTACATCTGCTAAATACTGTAAAATTTTTAAATTTAAACAAATATCTGTTTTAATAAATCCATCAAAAAATTATGGGCAATTCCTCTGAGATACAAGATAATGTTTCAATCTCTTTATCTCTACAATTGTTAAAATGTCCTTCATAAAAATTACCTTCTTCAAAACTTACCAAACAAAAACATCCTGCGCTGACAAGACGGCGCCAAAACTGCGGATCCAAAAAGTCACGTACCGTTATTAGTTATATTTGAAATTTTTTTTAAGAAAAATATACTTTTAAATAACAATTTACCAGATAAAACTAATTTTAAAATATTCTTGGAATATTATTCATATTCAGTAAAAGAAATACATTTTTAAGTTTTTTATAAGAGCCTGACCTTATTTTTACCATATTTTCATAAGAAATTTATATTATTAGATAAATTATTAAATAAATTTTTTGAAAAATGATATTTATGTTTCGTTATTACAAAGCTTGTTTGATAGTTTTATTAATATTTTTTAGAATTTTTAATAAACATGTTTTACATTATTTAAACATTTTAAAATCGTTACTCAACATAATATCCTGATTTACATCAATTTTTTTTTAGTCAAAAACTATTCCACTGCATAAAATATATACTTGAAGATTGACAATCAAATTTAAAATTAAATAGAAACTTATTGATAAATTTAAAATAAATGATTAAATGACCATCAGATTGATACAATTCCCAGTTAGTATTCTAAATTATAAAAAGATTTTTTCAATCTCATTAAAAGAACTAATGTGTATTAATAAATGAATTCTTAAGAATTTCAAAAATCAATAGTGTTTTTGGAAGAATTCTAACTATTTATAAATAAATATAAAAAAATAGGACATTGAAATTAAGTAATGGATGAATTTTGGGGGACAAAAATTTTACATTTTATTTTTATTTTTTTACGTAGAAAAACGCTTAAAATGTAAAAAAGAGATCATTAGCAAAATATTACCGAAGAGAAAGCATTTGATTTTTATGTTAGTAGTGGTCTAGTAAAAAAAGATGATAGAAAATGTGCTTTTTGCGATAGTAAGCTTAATTTATAAAAAGGAAATTCAGGTACGGTTTGGACATGAGACTACGATATAATAAGCAAAGATTTGGAAAAACATGATGCGAAATAATTTTGAAGAAGCTCTTGATTTAATTAAAGATTATTGAATATTATGCCTTATTTATTTTTTTTATTATAATTTTAATTAAGTGTAAAAAAACATTTGTTTAAAGTGTAAAAATAAATATGATACTGAAAAACTGTTTCAGTCTTCAAAAATACCGTTTTAAAAGTCGGAAACTTAAATTTCAAGAAAAACTGACAATTTTATAATGTGATTACTTGTGTTAAAGAATTCGAATATATGTATAATCTAAAATTGAAATGTTCGTCTTCTAGGTATGATTTATTAGTTTATGCAAAAAAATCTTTTTTCAATATTTTTTTATAATGAAAATTTTGTGCTCTCCCCTAAATTCATACAATACCTAAAATTATTATATAGACAATAAAACTCTTATTTTTATTACTTCTGTAAATCATAATATAGTTTTTTAGCCCATTAAACTTTCAATAAAATATTTATTTTAATATGATAAAATATAATTTATTAAAAGCCACGAAAAATTCTTTTAATAAAAACTTTAAACAAAAAACTAATATTAATTATTTAAAAATTGAAATAATTTTTCTCAGTAAATATATTTGAAAATTTTAATTGTTTCTTGTTACTATAAAATAAACTTAATCAATATATTCTACTATAGTTATACTAGAAAGGGAGAAAATTTAAATCAATGAAATGCTATATATTAAACAAATATATTAAATTTCAGTAATTGAACATATAATTGTATTTTTGGAATCAATATTTTTAAAATTTTGATTGTTGCAATATAAATCTAAAACAATTTTGTGAATTTTTGCGATTAAGCTGAGAAATTATGATAGGACTGTTAAATTTATTATATTAATAGAAAATAGTATATATAAATATTTTAAGACTATTTCTCACAAAAATATTTCTTTAACAACTTGATCAAATAATAAGCTTTTAAAATTATATTTAATAAGATAATTTGTCATAAACTTATAATAGTATAATAACTAATATTTAATAAATTTAGGTATTAACTAAATCCTGTTATTTCTCATAATATATTGTATTTTCTTAAACGAACAATCATATTTGTAATATAATTTTATATAAACTGTAATAATAGTTATAAATTTTATAAGATTGGAATTTTACATTACATTTAAATTACTTGAAAAGTTGCTTTTTAACTAAAGTAAAGTTTTTTTAATCTTATTATTACAAAATAAGGTATATACATGGTTTTCATTTAATTTAAAGATTTTTGCATATAAATAAATGAACATATAAACTGTATAAAAACCAGTAAACATCACAAAAAGTTATAATCTATTAACGATATAATACAAAAAAAATAAAAACTAGTAATTTATTAAAATTTTTCTCTTCTTATTCCATTCAAAACAAATTTTTTATTGCGTGAAAACTTGCTTGGCAGTCTTCAGCAGTTATTATATTTAAGAGAATTATTTATAAATGAAAAGAGTTTCTGAATAGTTCTCGGATTTTGTTGACCAATATTATGTTTTCACTTGCTAAAACTTCCTCGATTGGATTGATCTGAGGAGTATTGATGGTAGAAAAACAAGATTAATAAATTTTTAATTAAAAAATCTCTATGCTCTACACTTTTCTCAATGGATGCATTATCCATTATTATACTACCTTGAAAAATTCCAGAATTTTTCAATCTAGTAACCAATTCTTTTAAGAATTTTAGAAATTGCGATAAGTTAAAATAAATATCACTCATTCTAAAATGTTTATTCCTATCCTTCATAATAGCTGCACAAACAGAAACATTTTTTGATAGAATTGCTCGAATGCTATTCTGTGCCTGTGTACCTCTTAAACTTCTTCCACATCCTATTATGGTACTGCAACTGACTCCAAACTCATCAAAAAAAATTAAACTGTTTTCATCTTGTAATATGTGATCGTTGGTATAAGGGGTTCGCTTAGTTTAATATTACCAGATGTATTGCAAGACTCTGATGTAAGGGTTATTCGCTTTTATGAATAATTCATGTTATCAAGTAACCTTAAAATTGTAGCAAGGCATATTTGTATTTCTTGTTGAAGTTTTGTTCTTTATATTCAAAGAGGAACACTAAGGTCTTTGTGTATTGCATTTTTTATAATTTCTTGTGCCTCTTCATTTATTAATTTTTTCCTCATCTTCCGTTCCTTTATAGGTAAAATACTCCCCGTATTATTAAACAATCTTATGACAGATGTCCTAGTATTCTTATTTATTTCGAGATCATAGCTTATCAAACGCGGGTCTTGTCCATTTTGATATTTTCTTATTATCAGCTCCCTTATTGTTGTGATCATTTGCCTTTTTCTCTGCACAATAAGGGTTTATTATTAAAAATATAAATCCTTAAATTAAATGCAGAATCGTTAAATTAAATGAAAAACACTATAAACATAAAATTGTTAATTTTCATGTTGATTTGTAGTATAAACGTATCCTCCAGCAATCAAATATTGTTATCAACTCAAATATATATACGTTTAAAGATGTAATAGTTAATTTATTATGATATTTCTAGATTTTTCATAAACACATGTATGAAAGGTATCAAAGTATTTTCTTATATTTGATAGCCTAAATAATTTCAAATGTTCTAATTAATAATATAATAATAAAGTTTTATAAAATATATTTAAATACATTGATTTTAAATAGAAAATGTAGATTATAAAAATTTGATTTAGTTTCATTAAAAGGACGATAAAAAAAACTACGTATTCTTGAAATATTTTGAATATACAAATTAATTAGTCGATATTAATTTAAAGAGTTATAAACAAAAAATTATGAATTAAAGTAGTTTTAAAGATTTAAAAAAATCTTAATGATTTGAAATATTGTTACATGATATTTTTACATTCAAATTGTGATTTTACGCCCGAAATAAAAATTTAAAAACAAAATTAGATTTAAAGATTTATTTGTAGATACAAAAGAATAGTATAAAAACGCTTTTTCAGTTTTAAGTCCCTGATAAACTGTAAGAGATATTCGAAGTGCTGAATCTGATTGATTGCGTATCTAGTTCTAAAAATTATTTAGATAAAGATCAAACTCCTTTATTATTTTAAGTATAGATATCAACATCATCAAAAAAAACTTCAAAGAGTGGTTTATAGTTTTTTGCTTATAATTCTTAATGTTACTTAAAGCTCTTTTAAGGCCCTGTATTCATGAGATATAATCATTATTCCAATAACAACATTATTTAAGATTATTTAGGTCATAGTATGGGCATTTCTGTTAATAACTGGTATCAGAAAGGTTCTTGTGGTTCATTTTTCTATTCCCCTGACGTATTATTGTCCAGAAGTTTTCCTGTACTTGTTCTATATTCTACGAAAGAATAAACTTTCATAAACTTTAACTATTTTTAATAGACCATCTCGATCATATCAACCTATCCTTTCACTAGTATCTGTGACTTATTCACAAATAATATCCTTAGCGTATTTGCCGTATCCGTGAACAGTTTCTCTATTAATATTTTGATCGTATGCTATATTCATTAGCCATGTATCATTTATATACTTTTAAAGGAGTTTAAAGATTTTTTCATCTTTAATTTACAACCTTCAAAAAAAGCAACTTTTAACTTTTTGATCATTTGCTTAGTATTTTAAATATTCAAACGTATCCATCTATCGATTATCTACGTTTAACTTAGCTCATTTTCGAGTGTCCAGTACACTTCTCGTAAACCATGGTGTTTTTTATCAACTTTAGTCTTGTAAGAAAAACTTTTTGTAAATATAATTAAAGATAGACTTCTTCAACGGGTGATTTAGATATTCTCATGTCTTTGATATATTTATCATTGTATAGCCTATTGTATTCAACAAATTTTGTGTCATAAGGGATTATTTAAAAATTTTCCTTTCTTACGTGAAATCTCAATCCTAGCATAAAACTAGCATGTACGAAAACATTTATCTCCTAGTAAAGGATACAATCTATTATAAATAGTGCAGATGTAATCTAAATTATAACAAGTTTATATTCCTCACAAACATTTTATCAAATTTATTATGATTTTTATTTTAAATATTTTAGTCAATATTTATTAAAAGTTTAAAAAATGGCTTGTGGAAAATAAAACAAATAAAGACACAATCCAACAACTTTTAATTTTTAAAAATACTAATTTATTAGATAAAAAGAAGAAAACCATTTATTAAAGATATTGAGGAATTTTTATTAATTTGGAATGGCCGCAGATTTCTAAAAATAAAATCAATATATTGTAAACTAATAGAATTAATTAACGATGATACTATACTAGAATTAAAAAATGTTAATATTTATTTATATTAAAATATTTGAGCCTTATTTTACATTTTCCAATAATGATAATTATTTAAATTGTTGACAAGTTAAAAAATTATTATAAAACTTATAAAAACTAACTGTTAATTAGCGACTCATAGATTTTAATATGATGATACTGACATTTTTAATTATCAAATAATTAACTTAAGAAAAAAATCTTTTTGTAATTTTTAGTTTACAACGATTTCTTACTTTCAAACATTGAAATACTAATACATTCATAAAGTAGTAAAACTCTTTCAATCCTTCGACCGTTATCCTAAATTTATTACGTGTCATATCAATAGTTATAAAAAAATTAGAAAAAAAAACTTTATTGATCTAAAATAAAAGTAACTGTGTTGGTTTCAAGTTCAATTAATTTAAAATTATTTAACTCTTAATTAAACGATAGTCATTTAATTTTATGACTTTTAATAAAACGTTAGTCATTTAATTTTATAAGTTTTAATAAAACGAGTCATTTAATTTTATAAGTTTTAATAAAACGATAGTCATTTAATTTTATGACTTTTAATAAAGCCATAGTTATTTAATTTTATAAGTTTCAATAAAACGATAGTCGTTTAATTTTATGAGTTTCAATAAAATGATAGTCATTTAATTTTATGACTTTTAATTAAACGATAGTCATTTAACTTTATAAGTTTTAATAAATGATAGTCATAAAATTTTATAAGTTTTAATAAAACGATAGTCGTTTTATTTTATGACTTATAATAAAACCATAGTTATTTAATGCAGTGTCCCAAAACTCGCCTCAGAATAATCAAATTAAAGAATTTTATAAACCAATTTAATAAAAATTTGAAATTTTTAAAATAAATAAAGTCTTTAATAATGATAAGTTTTACAATAAAAGATGATTCTAAAATTTAAAATAAAATACTAATTTTTGATAAAAATTATTTTTTTATGGAGATTTTTGAATATTTATATTCTATTGATAACTGTTATAAATTTAAATTCAAAAATCGAGAAAATTGAATATCATCGCTTAATTATTATTTAATTTTATTTGTTTTTTTATTAATTTATAATTTTTTTTGATTTTTTTCTGATCTTTACTCTTTTTAAGTGTTTTGAGCTAATATTTAAATATTTTTAATTATTTTTATGGTTTTATTGCTTTTGATTACTTTTTAACTATTTTGGACTATTTTGTTTAATTACTTCCTTGGCGAGTTGACGGATTTATCTGTACGGAGTTATCCATCTTCTTGCCATGAGGCGAATTGGCGTGAAGCATATTATTGAATATAAAAAAATGGCTCTGAGTGAGACAAACAATATTAGTATAAAATCACTGTATTGATAAGAAAATATATGTTATCTACGAAATTCTATATTTATATAAATAATTTATTTATTTATTTATTACTATATTATTATACAAAAAGAAATAAAATGGGTAGATAAGAGGATTCTAAATTTTAATTGGATAATCAAATAATTAGCAATGTTTTAATCTTTGAAATTTGTGTAAAATTTTGCACCAATAAAGTCTCTTTGTATAAAGTTTATTCAGATTTTTAATAAATATACATTTAAACTATTTTAAAAAAAATTTTGTAAAATACATGATGATAAAATTTAATAAACTGCTTACAATATTAAAATTCAATCAAGAAATTTTTGATATTAAATTCAAAACCATAATACAGGTTTTATTAACTAATTCTTTTGTAACTAAAAAACTAATACAGTAAACCCCCAAAGTTTACCATCTTTAAGGTCTACCACTTTTTAAAAAAAA
>CAKKLC010013253.1:18186-30088 GCA_918559645.1 Ceratonova shasta
AGGTGCAAAACGCAATTTATGCTAGTGAAATTATTATTTGTTATATTGAGGCTATCTAGTTTTGCATTTACCAATCCGACAACACCAATTTTTTGTGAACACATAGCTGGCGCTCCATCCGTGACCATTTATACAAGTTTATTCTATGGTAATCCAGCTTTTTCAAGACACTTTCAATCCTTAAAAATAAATCACGGCCCGTTGTGGTATTCTTCAGCAGTGCCAAGTCTAGAAATTCTTTCGTTACACTAAATTTACTGTCCACTCCTCTTATAAAAATTGTTCACTGTAAAGTATCTACCAAATCAGTACTCTCATCAAGAGCGATCAAAAATGCTTATAAATCTCCACCCTTTTTAATTCTTTAATTAATCACATTATCTGCTAAATCGGTTATTCTGATTATAACTGTATTAAAGACAGACTTATGCTTTCGAATAGTTTCTTTTTATCAAGAATTAAAATTTCGCTGGCATTCAAAAACATTCTTTTACGAATGGACCTTCTATGAAAGGTCGAAATGATTGAGTTATCATCAGGCTAACTCAAAACTTGTTTTTATTGAATTTTCTGCAAATTTGCTTAAATTTAGAAAAAAGTTTTGTTGCTTAGCAAAATCCTATTTTAAGCTGGTTAACTTTTTCTTCTCGAATCTTTCCGATATATTTATCAAATTTTTCACGATGCATAGTGTCGGAGTGCCGTCGAAGGTTGAACTACTTTGGTACTGCGATAGTCTGCTGGCATATAAGGCACTGAATTTTATCTCTTACCTCTGTAAAAAATACTAATTCTCCCACTTCTCTTGGAAAACCCTTCTTTAATTAACGACTTTTCTATTTTTAGATAACGAAGTCATTTTGTGATGGGTGTAACAAATTTTTAATATGCCAATTATTATTTATTAAAAGCCAAGAATTTTTAAAATAAATAAACTGTTTTCGATAAGATTCATGAGAAAGACGTAATAAAGCCATTATTAAATTGTATTAGAATTCATATGTATAAATAAAAATAATTTTAAAGATATGTTTTATTTAAAAGCCATTTATGATTTTAATTGTTAAATAAGTTTGGTTAAATTACAAATCTATGTTTTTTCGTTGCGCTCCGCGTGTTTAAGACCCCCTGTTATAAACTATTAATTTAGTAAATATAAGCTATCTTCTAAAATAAATTTTTCTATTAAAGTTAATAAAATAGTAAGTTGATAAGTTCTCTTTAGACACATTAAACTATTGTCAAGTACAGCCAGACCTCGGGTTTTACATATTTCGATTTAGCATATTTACTCGTTCATTGCATATTTTAATGAATTTTTTCGTCTAAGTCCATTTTTTGTTTAAAAAAGCGCCGTTTTCTGCATAAACTCCGTTTTTTGCATATTCTTTCCTAAAAATTTTCAAAATTCAAATCATAAATCCCGTTTTTTTCATACTTCAATATTTTCGCAAAAAACATCAATAAAACATAAAACATGGCTAAACCTAAAAAAAGTAAACAAACCACTCACTCTAAAACAAAACGCAAAATTCTGGATAAAATAGAAAAAAAACACATAATTAAAAAGAAGTTTTACTTCACTATGAAGTTGATCAATCAACAATATCCAGAATATTTAAAAATAAATCGAAATACATAATTCTTGATAATTTTATAGAAGATAAGCATAATTTCAGGGCTGGAAAACACGATAATCTATAAATTCTTCTTGTAAAACATATTAAATATCTAAGAGCCAAAAATTTCCTAATATCTAAGGATAATATTATACAATCGGCATTAAAAATATCCAAAGAATTGAATATTAAGAATTTCAAGGCTTCTAATGGATGGGTTGAGCGTATAAATCTAGGAAGAATATTGGTAGCTGTAAAGAGTCCGGTTAATCAGAAAAAGTCGACAAGAAAGTAGTTCAAATGTGGGAACAGATTACTCTTTCTCGATTTGACCCATCTGACGTTTACAATGCGGATGAGACAGGGTTATTTATTAAACTTTTACCATCATACACATATATTGAGAAGGGTGCATCAATTAAAACCAAAAAGAAACAGCAAAAAAAGAATTACTTTCTTGTTGTGTACAAATATGACGGGAGACTTTAAAATGAAGCTATATTTAATCGGAAACTCAAAAAAAACTGAGAATTTTAAGAGATATCAGGAATTTGTCAATAAAATATTTTGGAACAAGTCCGCCTTGATGACATCCAGTATTTTTGATAAATTTCTAATATATCTTAATCTAAATCAACGGAAAAAATTAAAGAAAGGGTACTTAATTATCGATAACGCTCCAGTTCATAAAATATTGGAGGCGGAAAAATTCGAGATGTAAGAAATTATTTTTCTTCCGCCAAATACAACAAGCGTTTTACAACCATTAGAAAATTGAATAATCCACAGTTTTAAATGTCTTTATAAAAAATATCTACTTAGATCATTAATCCAGAAATTTGAAATGAAAGAAAAAGTTAAAATAGATCTAAGAGAATTCATATTTTTTATAGAAAATTCGTAAAATTCTGAGCAGCCAAAAACAATTCAAAATTGCTTTAATAATGCATTTAAGAATGGTAAACAGGAAGAAATTATCCTGGTAAACGATTATCCAGGAAAAAAAGAAGAAAAACTATTTACAGAAATAATTAATCATCCTACACTTTCAGATGAAATAGATGAGTCAATAAAAAAAAAAGATTTTTTTGAAGCACAAAACATTGAAACACTTAAAGAATCATATAAAGATCATTTTGATCAGGAAATCTATCAGGATGAAAAAAGTGAGGAAAAAACTAATCAAATAAAAATAAAAGAAGGGATCAAAGCATTGAGATTATAAAAAAAATATAAGAGAACTTGAAAAATCAATTTATCAGTTTAGTAAAATAAAGAGTAAACTGAAAACATTATTTGACTTTAATTTTACAATCAAAAAATAATTATTTCTAATTTTTCGTTTTTTGCATATTATCTTAGAAAACCAAAATATGCAAAAAACGGGTTCTTACTGTAATTATAAAAAATAATCATATAATTGTCTTTTAATTTTTGCGAACCCTTAAATGAAATATTTTATAAAAATGCTAATTCAATTTAAATTAAATTTTATTGAATAGTTTCATATTAACATTTGATAAATACATTATCTCTATTGGATATGACACATTATTAAACTCAAACTGAATATTTGGAATATATTGCATTTATAATATGCAACTAACCTTGAAATTAAAACTTAATTTTATCCAACAGATCTAAAGTAAGATTTAATAAGTACATCATCCATAATAAATGTCATAATTTTAAAATCAAATTGAATAAATGGAATATCTGATTTATATATGAAACTTAACTTTGTATTTATATACTGTGTTATCCAATAGGTCCGTAGTAAGATCTAATAAATATATCATCTCTAATAAATAAGTCACACTTTTAAACTACATTTAAATAAATGGAATATCTGAGCTATAATATGCAAATTACACTGATATTGCTGTTTTATCCAACACTTTCGTAGTAAGATCTAATAAATACATCACCCATAATAAATGTCACAATGTTAAACTCCAATTGAATACATGATATATCTCAGCTATAATATGCAAATTAACCTAATATTGATATACTGTTTTATCCAACGTCCTTAGTAAGACGTAATAAATACATCATCCATAATAAATGTCACAATGTTGAACTTAAATTGAATATTTGGATCGAATTTAATTTAGATGACCGTTAACTTGAAATTAAAACTGGATTTTATCGAATGTCTGTAAAACGTTTAATATCTAGATAACCTCTAATAAATCGTTCACAATATTAAACTCCAATGATTATTTAATCTTATCTCATTTTTAATATGCACTTACCTTGAAATATAAACTGCATTTTATCAGATATACGATCGTAGTAATGTTTAAAAACATAAACATCATCTCTTATTTATTTCATAACGTTTAACTCAAATTGAATATTTACAACAATATGGTTCATATTCAGATATACTCCTATATGAATTATACGGTTAATAAGTACATTGTATAATTTTAAATACATAGAGGAAGGTTGATATAATAAATGTTGATTCAAAACTACTTTACTAGTATATGATGTTTTTAACACTAAACGTATAAGTAAACCATTCATATAATAAAACTCAAAAATATTTTTATTAATTTATCCCAATAAATTATTATGTTTAAATTAATTAATTATTGAAGTTTTTTTTAATTTTTATTCATTTTTCATATTAATATTCCTTCAATCAAAAATATTCACATTAATGGTATATACACATTAAAATTTAAAAATTCTATGGCTTTGTAGATAACATTTAATATGTTGACAGTTTTCGGATTAATTAAATCTTTTAATACAACAAAAATAGTTATTAATACATTCATAACGAAAAATTTATACCTGTCTCTATTTTTCTTGGTAATGAATAATAATGGTGTTTTTATTAAAATAAAATAATTTGTATACTTAAAACTTAAAGGATAATGTAAACATAAACATAACATTAATGTTATTAAGTTGTAAATCTGTTAATACCTTTGTTTTACAACAACTCTAAGTATTCATCTCTGACCATGAGAAATAAAAATCTTTTAAAAAGTAAAAGTATGACGCTCAAATCAAAAATAAATAAGAAGACTAATAAACGTAAGTTATTAATAGTTCTATGTATTTTCTATTGAGATTAACTATATTTTTCATACTTTAGTACTAGAAGCTTTAGGATTATTAAATGTCGAGGAAGAAACTCAATACTAGAAGTAGATCTATGAGTTTGAAAAGTATTGATAAGATCGAAGATTCAGAATTGAAATGTAACTTTTAGTTTTGTTGAATGAAAAATTAATCATTTTTGTTGTCAAATTAATATTTTAGTGTATCCAGAGTCCTGTTGCTTTAAATTTTGTTCTAAATATTTTTATATTTATTGTATTACCAATATAAAGATATTAAATTTTATTGATATTTAAAGTATAAAAATAGTCGTGTATTTCAATTTAGCTTATTTTCCTTCATTTAATTTAGCTTAGTTTCCTTAATTTAATTTATCTTTAGATGTTTTTTTGAGGTATTACTATACCAATACAGAAAGAATGAACTTATGTATGGCTTCTGATGCAGGTAATATTTATTATTAATATTAGTATTTATTGTTAACAATTTTAAACTTAAATTCTCAAATCGTTATCTTACAACGTTTGTAGAAGGAGAAATTAGGCCTATAATCGGTACAGAAAATTTGACAAAGGATACAACAAATATAATAATTTTTCATACATTTGATTCTCATTATGATTATATCGAGCTTGATTCGGGTTCAAATATTATATTATTTTGTATATCAGTCACCAAACCAATAAATTGTTCAAAGGTTATTGCATGGGATAAAATAAAAGAATCAGATATTAATTGTATAACCACTTCCCTGGGTATTAATAAAAAATGATTAAATTTTTTGTATTTTATAAATTTTTAAATTATTTGAAATTATTAAATTTGTAGATTAAAGTTTAATTTTGTTTTAAAAACACTTAAATAAAAAAATGATTAAATCATTTTTAAAAAAATTATATTTATTGGTTAAATTAAATCAGATTTTAAGTTAATTTTTATTTTAAGCTTTTAGTAACAACTTGGATTAATTTTAAAATATTTCAATCATGAAAATTGTATATAAATATTTAGTTTGGAAATGTTTTTTGTTAGATTATACATTAAATTAAAAAGATGATCAAGTTTCCAAATAAAGATTATCTTTAATTTATTATAATATAATCGAATATTGGTATCATAAAAGTACGTAGGGCTTCTGTTATCTAAAAAATGAAGTCAATTATCAAACTAAAATTTGTACATTATTTTTACCAATAGATCCAATATTAAACATAAATATAATTTTTGATATATCTTATATAGCTTTATAGAAAGTTTTTGTTTGTTTCAGTCATAATTACATAAGAGAATATTGTAACAAAAAACAAGCAAATATTCAAAAAATGACTTATGTATCTATTTTTTTAAAAATAAAATTATTAATACTTAAAGATTTATTTATATTGATGCATTTAGATATTAAAATATTAGATTTTAAAGTTATAAATCGATATTAGCACAATTGATTTATTTAATAATTTCTAAAAAATTTCACATATATTTTCAAGAATATAGAAAATTTCAGCCTTAAAAAATGTTAAATATTAATTTTAAAGACGAAAATTATCCATTTATTTTACCAAGAAGTAGATCAGACTATGAAAATTGTAATAAAGATGAGTTTTATTCATTAAAAATATTTAATGATTTGCATGAAATTTACAAAACAATATGTCGATAAAAGTCAATAATTATAGCAATTATACTTCTGCATAAGATTTTTAATGGTTTTGTTTTCATATATCTTATTTAACCTTATAGACATCTTTTATCTACAAAAAAATATGTCAATAAAAGTCAATAATTATAGCAATTATACTTCTCCATAAGATTTTTAATTGTTTTGTTTTCATATATCTTATTTAACCTCATAGACATCTTTTATCTACAAAACAATATGTCAATAAAAGTCAATAATTATAGCAATTATACTTCTGCATAAGATTTTTAATTGTTTTGTTTTCATATATCTTATTTAACCTCATAGACATCTTTTATCTACAAAAATAGACAAAACTGTCTTGTATCAGCGGAAAATCTGAATATACAAAATATTGAAAAAATCATTTTGTTGATAAATTGTTATTTCAAATCAAAATCAACGATTGGAATTAAATGATCGATTGATAAAATATTGGTTACGTTTCAATTGTAAAAATTTTAAATTACTAAAATGACCATATGATCTAATAAAGTTCCATTTAAAAAAATTATTAAGATTCTTTTATCATTCATAAACCTAAGAACTAAATAAACTACAATAGTTGTTACGGTCCATGCTGAAACACCGCGTTTAAAAAAAAAGAAAAATACCAATGGTAAGACTTTAAGAAATAGTATCTTCGATAAAACCGAATTCTTGTACACAAATGATGAAATATTATGCATTAAAATCAATGAATCATATTTAGACAACGTTTTTAAAGATTTCAAAAGAACTCATGAATTTTTAGCAAAATTTAAATGAATATAGAATTAAAACAATTGCATCAAGTATGTCCCTTTGACCACGGCCATTTTTTAAAAAATAAATTTTATTTGTTTTTTGTTAAAAAGTTTCTAAAAATTACAAAGAGTGTGATATTTTTCAAAACAATCAATTAAAAATAAGCCAACATTAGATTTTAAGCATTCATATCTAGTGTCTTTTCTCATTTTTTATTTTCTCGATGTGTGGTTAGGAACCACACATTGACGCTGGCGAAGATTTTTACCAAGTTCTGTAACAATTTAAACTTATAAAATGCTAATCTATGAGTATTTTTAGATATAATTGAGCGCTTGTTCTTCTTCAAGATCCGATGTCCTTACCATGTTTTATTTTAATTTCTCTCACCAATTGATTTCAAAATGTTGTTAATTATGATTTTTTGCCAGTTTATAATTTATATTAAATATAAGAATCAAGAACTACAAGATCGACTAAGTGGAAAAAGAATTTTTGTTACCACTTGATAGGTTTGCGCACACATTCTATATAACTTATCTGCATATTTGATTTATTAACAGCACACATAAATTTGTTGTAACCAATTACTACAATTGGTTTTTGTATATTGATGTTAGTTCTTGCATCAATTTTTCCGGTGTCTACCACTCCTTCTTTGTGTATAGTAAATAAAATATTCACGTCTAGTTTGTCGTGCTACTTCATACATAATAAATTTTCGGTATGATAAAAAACCACCTTTCCCTTTTTAAATTTTATCAATTTTGGAGTATCTTTTTTGTTCTTTCGAACTGTTTCACAAGCTCCTGTTTTATTGTGATGCAGTTCTTTGAACACCAATGTGCTCGTAAACCAATTGTCGACGAATAAATTATGTCTTTTACCTAAATATGGCTTCATGAGTGTTTTCACAACAGATCCTGAGATTCTTAGGTCCTTATTAAAATCGATTGCCATAGTTGATCCTGTGTAAATTATAAAATCTAATATAGCACCAGATGAACAATCGCAAATAATAAAAAGCTTTACTCCAAATCTATGCCATTTAGATGGTATATATTGTTTGAAAGCTAATCTACCTTTCCAAAGCATCAAACTTTCATCGATGCATTCATTTAGACCAGAAGATAACAACTTTTTAAATTTTTCTTTTATATTAGCGGTAATTGCACTTGTTTTGCATAAACGATCACCAGGTATTTGTTCATTATTGTTTGCAAAGTGAAATGAACGTAAAATCTATCTAAATCAATCTTTTGTGAAGATATCTACAAACAACGGAGTCGATATTAGTGGATCTATTAACCAATATTCATCTATATCTGCCTTTTATGTCACTGAAATAAGCATAACACTTGCAAAAAAGCGATACATTTCTTTTTTATCTACATCAGTCTGAGTTTATTAATGTTTTCTACATCTGAAACTACTATTTTTAGATATTGATTCATGATACTGGTTGGTTTCATTGACTATTAAACCCATTAGATCTTATTCGAAATACAACTCAAATAAATCGATTGGCTGTAGTTTGGTAAATCGGGAATTTCTTTCGATTGGTTTGACTTAAAAACATGTTGTTTCGGACTAAAAAAACCACTTTTCCATATTTTCTCACCTTGCGTTGATTGCTGCGACGATGTTAAATCTTGATCATTATTACCTGATTCTATTTCTGTATCAGAACCACTATCTGACTCTGCATTTTAATTATACTTTAAAAAACACCAATAAAAAATTTGTTTTTATTTTGAAAGCGTGTTAAAATATCATTCTTTTTTTTAGTTACAATTTGAAAGTTGACTGCTATCTATCAAATAAGCTCAAAATCAAGTTTCTAAGAGCGATATTTAAAAATTTATGTAGTAAAACGTATAAATACCGGTGCCACGGAAAAAAATTAAATAGATAAAGCTTGTCTTATACCAAAAACTACAACAATTAGATGGATTTTACTGTTTATGTAGGATACCATGTAAATATTCATGTACAATTAGGAAAGATAGTTATTTTTACGAAAGTAAATTTCAACTCGAAAAATTATTTTACTGTTTTATACAAATATATATCATCTGACCATTATATTGATAAATAATATTAACTATCTATTGATAGAGATACTGCAAGATCATGGACCAATTTAGTATGCGAAGCAATTACATTTTATTTGTCAGAAAATCACGAACTGCTGGGTTGAATAAATGAAGATGGTACGCAAAAATTAGTTGAATTGGATGAAAGTCTTTTCTTCCGAAGAAAATATAACAGGGGAAGATTTATAAATTATCAGAGGTACATAGGTTTAATTGAAAGAGGAAGGCTAAAATCTTTAATTTGCCGCTTTAAAATAATAAGTATATTACAATAGGAAGAATTATAAGTGAACAAGTAGTAGCAGGAAAATTGATAATTACTGACTATTGAAGAGCATAAGGTCGAGCAATTCAAAAATTTGGTATTTATGATCACAGATCTGTTAACCATTCATTATATTTTATGGACCCATTTGATCGATTAGTTCACACGCAGAATATTGAAGATCTGTCGAGTAGGTCAAAATATTTTATAAGAAAAAAACGAGGAATATCAAGAGAGAAGGAATCTGAGCTACTTATTCCGTTTTTATGGGATTATGGTATTGAAAAAAGGAAAAGATTAAATACATTAATTTTTTTATTACAGTATCGGAATAATTAAGTTTAAGTAATTGGTATTACATCTTTTTTTTTCTGTCTTGTCAATTTAAACAATTTTTATTATTTTTTTCAAAAACGTGATGTTTTTCCAAAAACAGGGTGTTTTCCACATGCACCGTTGTTACTTTTAGTTAGTCAACTAAAACTATAATTAATTGATGTAATAGAACATCAAATTATTTAATTTAACGTCATATGGTAACAAAAAAGTTTGTAAACCCGAGATAAAAAAATTACATTGTGAATAAATATATTAATTAATATCTTTAGAATATAATATAGCAACAAAATTAATTATAATAGAAATTAATTTTCTTATTTAAAAAAAGGTGTATTGTATGTTAAATAATAGTCTTAATTGTACAGTTTTATTATTAAAAATTAGATAATTCATGTTAAGTAAGTGTGGCATTAACATTAGTGTAATAATATTGATTTTAATAATCTACTGTTAATTACTAGTTAAATAGAGTAACAACTATGTAACTTACTTTTTGAGTTTTACTCCATTTTTTTTTGTCAACATTTTAAGGTCAACAAGTAATCAAAAACTTGATTACAGAAACAAGTTTGTATTTAACAGTGTTTGATTATTATTATAGTAAATTTATAAAGCGTAGAAATTATAAATTCATGGATATTTTATCTTAATAATAGAATTCTAATAATATAGATTTTTATTATTGCTTCTTTTGAATATAATTAATAGGATCAATATTAGTTACATAATACCATTATAAGCATTAAACTTAAAAATCTTCTTTCAAATATAAAGGTATCTTTAGTAACTTAAAGACAAATAAATGATTATTTGATGCTATAATGATATTTATTGTTATAAACTCATAATTGTGACTGAAAATATCATATAATTTTGAACCTATTTGTAACTTAAGTTTACTTTTAATAAGATATTGATATTTTGATACAATAATGATTTTTGAGTACCCAATTAAAAATTATCGATTGTAAACAATTTATTTTAAAAAAAATATTACCTAAATTTGGACTAATGACTATCCATACAAAATAAACGTATTTTATTTCATTACATATAATAATAAATCCTATCCAATTAATTGTTATAATATTTTCATAATATTATGTTCCTTAAGAAAACCTTAGATTTCTATATTAAGAGGACAATATAAAATTAAATCAATCATTCAAATGATTTTATTTACTTCTGAATACAAATAAATACCATGAAAAAACTAAATTTCGTCGTGTTTTTGAGTAATAAAAATCTAAATTATTTCTCAAGTAGAAAAGTTATAAATTTATAAGATAAATGATTGTTTTGATTTTAATAATGAATTTAAATTAAATTTTTATATAAACCAATTAACTATGACATTACAACATAAAAATAAAAACGATTTATTTTTTATAAAAAATTAATTTTTCCTACTATTATTTTAAATATAAAGTAAAAGAACATTTGAACTCAATTTAATGTATTTAAAGATAATAA
Source organism: Ceratonova shasta (assembly GCA_918559645.1). Classification (NCBI taxonomy): domain Eukaryota; kingdom Metazoa; phylum Cnidaria; class Myxozoa; order Bivalvulida; family Ceratomyxidae; genus Ceratonova; species Ceratonova shasta. Next base: position 29,485 of record CAKKLC010013253.1, read on the forward strand.
GAGGAAATATATATCTGGTATTTAATATTATAATGGTTAAAAATAATTTTTTTTATTAGAACAAACAATTTACTCCTATAGTTTAATTGAAATGTTTCGATCACAATCTCAATGATGAGTTTTAATAAATTATGTATAAACTAAGCTGTCGTTTATAAGTAGAACATATTTAAATTGTTATCAATAATAAAAATTGATAAATTTAATAAAATTGAAAAGAATTATGGGTGTCAATATTAATTTTCCATCTATGTGTGATTATAAAATCCTAATTCGTAATAATTTAAAAAAATAATTAGTTTTTATACCTAGTACTTTAGGTTTCCATTATGAAACTAATAAAAATAATGCAATTATCGAATGATCCATAATTCTAACAAAAATTACATGCATTTTCTTCATATTAGAAAAAGAAATTTTATATTTAAACTTATATATAAAGGGATTTAAAAATAAATATTCTGTTATTTTATATTGAACTAATTGAATTATATATTAAACTTTTATATAATGGGATTTAAATATAAATATTCTGTTATTTTATATTCAACTAATTGAATTAAATATTAAACTTATATATATATATATATATATATATATATAT
>CAKKLC010013255.1:0-14086 GCA_918559645.1 Ceratonova shasta
TAGAAGAAAATGCAATTTTCTCAAGTTAAGTTCTGAAAAATTTATTCCTGCCATATTTTTAACTTATACCTAATTTTTCAGCTTATAATCTTATTTTTTTAATCTAATATGTGATATAAAATATTATTTATAATTGTAATTATTTATTATAGTTATGTTAATGTTATTTTTATTGGTTATTTTTTAATTTTTTTTTTGGGGGGATTTGCCGAAATAGTACTATTTTTTTTATAATAGATTAAATTTAAATGTTTTTAAAAAATTTATTTTTCATAAATTTGTTGTTTTCAACATATTTTTGAATATTTCAGTTCACGCGCGTTAATCGAGAGAAATAAAAATTTGTAAGCATCTCTTACACATGAAACAATTTTAAACAAGTAAAAATTTTCAGGAAGAATTGATGTATAGAGTTAACAAATTGAGTTATTTGGATATTTCTGAAGGATACTTCAATGACATCTTTGGCTTTAATGGTAGATGAAGCGTTTTTTTTAATTAAAAAAAATTATGTTTAAAATACAGCAATATGTAGGCGATGTTGTGAAACAACCATTCTGAGGTATAAAAAAAAGCCTTCTTCTGAATGCTTTGACTGGGTGTGTATCAGGGTTGTCGCCAAAATATGAGTATTCATTGTGACAGTTTTTTAAAAGATGGCGACTTTTCATGGGAACACTATTTCTTATCATGTACAAGTATCTTAATTAAAATCTAAGAAAAATATTTAATTTGAATTATAAGTTGATAGAGGTATGGTTTTCAGAATATGCTTACATTGTTAGGGAGGCCATCACCTAATATTTATTAAATTAGAATGAGAAACTTGGAGGTTTAAATCCTAATGGAACTATTAAGGTAGTAAAAATCAACGAAGGCTTGTTTTTAAAAATAAAATATAGTCAGGGATTCCTCAAAGATGCCCAATGATACATTGGTAATTAAAAGAGGGTCTAAAAAAGCTTTTATAATATCTGTACTAAATAGAAATGGTTAAACTAAAGGTTAAATTATAAAAACCAATGTACATCCAGGTATTATTATAACAGATAAGTGTAAGACTTATTCTTCTGCACTTTCCTAAAATAATGATTTTAATCATATTTCTGTATAATATGCATTCAACTTCGTGGATCCGGAGAATCCTACTATTCATACACATACCATTGAAGGTCTGTGGTCCCATTTTTTAAAATTTCTATGAGAAAAAAATGCAATCATAAAAGAAAAACAGTCTTAATATCTTGTACAGTTCATTTGGAGCACAAAATAGAGATAAGAAGAATCTTCCATGTTTTACTAGAATAATTACGAATAAATTCTTAAATTTTTTTATAAATTTATATTATATCAAATAATCTCAACGCCATCGAATAACTCGCATGGACCTAAATTTCTAGTTTATTCATTCAAAACTAATTAAAAATATTTAAATTTCCATAAATGTGAAAAAAATTATATTTAACCATAATATATTTATGAAAAGTACATTGATTTACAATGTATTACATTTCTTATGATATATCAAATTGTATCAGGTGATTTTAACAAGAAAAGATTTTTTCAAATCATTCATTTTTATTTAAAGGAGAAAGTAATGCTTTTTCCATGAATTTTTAATTAAAATTTAATAGATGATGTTAGGTTTTGTTTAAAAAAAACATTAAATATCTACTATTAGGGTTTGAAAATCACATATATGTTTTTAATGATTCTCGGTATCCGATTCACAAAATATTTTTACTTATTAGTTTGGTACTGAAAGGTATATACTATATTCTCTTCCAATAATCTAAAATAAGCATCAAACAAAATTCATTAAATTTTATTCACCTATAACAAGATTTCTTTTAGTTTATTTGATTAAAAATTCCTTAAATCTAAAGGACTGAAATATTCAAAAAATATTCAACAAATAAACTTGGATATTTTCAACTAATTTAGGTTTAACGTCTTAGACCCGTTTTCTTATTTGAATTTTAACAGATTAAAAGAAAGAGGGTCAAAAAGTTCAATGTATTTCAATAAACTATTTATTTTTAATGATGACCATTAAATTATCAATCGCTCTAAGAAGTTGTTGTCACAAAATAAAAACCATGATAATTAAAATTGAGTGTTTAATTTTAATAGTTTATACCACTGAATAAAAAAATGTTAAAAATTTATAGCTTTAATGTGGTTTTTATTTAATATTTATAGTCAACAAATTAATTAAAAATCAACAAAAAAAATAACTTTTTAGGTTTTAGAAACTTAAAATTTTTTTTTTCATAAATATATATTGATCTGATTAAGTTTTAATTTAAATTTTTGACCAAATGAAATAGTTTAATAGTTTAAAAGATTAATATTAAGATCAAGTTAAAAATTTCGCCCAGGTGGAAATTTTTCACTTGTGTAATTAAAAATAAAAAAAATAAACACTTTAATAAATGCCAACTGAATATGAGAACTTTTTGCGGACCTTGCTAGCATCTGACAACAGCGATATAAGAGATTTCTTCATTCAGAAGGGGCTTCTTAAAATTAATCTACCTTGTTATTTTGTTTCTTTCTAATGGGATTATATATTTACAATCAAAAAAGAGAGGAACCATCGTTTAAATATATAAAAAAGAACTGTCAATAGTATAAAACAAACAGAAGCATACATAATTATATTGTTTTTTAACATTCTAATTTGTCATTCAAAAACCTGCTTGATAAAATTTACAAGTTTTCGAAAGAGGAGTAAATTTTTGAGGCTAAAAAGAAATTGAGTCTATCGAAAAACACTTGGATAAAATTTTAACATCATTAAGAAAGTGTTGTGAAAAACATTTTATTAAAAATCTAAAAAGATTAAGCTGTGACGGTGTAAGAGTTAAAAATATATTAAAGTTTTTTTGTCACAAGGCTAAAAACCATTGGCGAAGAGCTTAGGATGTCCATATATGAGTATTTGGGTTGGTAGACATAATCTTGACTCCAGCAAAAGGATATATTACTTTTTTTCAAAATGGTTAGCTGCAACACTCATGCAAATCATAAGACAGATATGTTTACCCGGGAGTGTAATTTACAGTGGTGAATGGTCTGGTTACAATAATACATCAAGGGACCTTAATTACGTTTATTTAAAACTTAAGCGCTCGCTCCACTTTGTTGCCCGTATGACCACAGTGCATACCCAACATGTCGAGTCGTATTGCGTCAAACAAAAACGAAGAGGTAAAGAAATTAAAGTATAAAAAGGATTTATTATTATCTTATATTTGGCAGTTTTTGTGAAGGGATAATGTATATGGGGATTCTTTTTAAAAAATAATTGAACTTATAAGAAACCAATTTAACATAAAAAAAATCTAATAAATTAAGCATTTAAATTATATTTTATATATATTTTTTTCAACATATTTTATTAAATATTTATTTTTAATGCCGTGGGGAAAATCTCAACTTGTGTAATTGTAGGGGAAATCGTTTACTTGATCTAAAGTTAATTCGTGGATTCTATTTTATAAGTTTATGAATACTATTTATTTAAAACATGGGTCATTTTCATTAAAACTAACTTCCTGTTAAATATTTTGTTATATATAATAATATCATAATTAATATACATTTATAATTTTGTGAAATATCTTTCATATATGTAAATAATAATGCTATTAAAAGGTTTTTAGTTTACAAATTTCACATATATGAATTATTATAAGTACAAACTTATTAGTTTGAATAAATAACTTTAAAAATTAAGACTAATTTAAATTAAACAATTCAATAGAAATATCTTTAAAAATTTATATACAAATTAATTAGTATTTAATAGATATACTAAATCATAAGAAAAATGAAATCAATGTATAAAAAAAAATTTATAAGCATACTATCTATTTCAAATTTTTTAAAAATATGACAAGGTTTAATCTAATTTTAAATCTTATGATATTATATTAAAAGTATATATATTATTCAGTAATTCAAATTTTTAAAGATTTTTGCGAATTGAAAATTATCAGCATGAATAAAATTCAATCTGATATATTATAATAGATTACGTTAAGTTCAAAATATTAATACGATAAATTTATTTAAACTAAAATTATACATATTATACTCAAGTTTCAAGAAATTTTGTTTACTTTTATAAATTAATTATTTTCTTATAGAAAAAATAACTTAGTTTTAAAATTCAAAAATATTATTTTAAAATTATATACCATAATTAAATACATTATATAAACAAAATATAATTAAATTCTAAACAAGCATGAATCAATATTTAATTTATTCCAATTTTGAAAAATGCTTATAATCTTTAAATTTTTAGTTCCAACAGACTAAAATATATACATATATATTGGTTTAAAAAAATTCCTTACAGTTGTTTGAGATAAAAAATATTTTAAGATTATTTGAAAGTAACAAATTTAACAACTAAAAATAAAAGATATTTACCATAATAGGCTTAAACTTTTATAATATCATTAAATTATAAAATAATGATAATAAGATAACTATTTATGTATTAGATCTGTAAATATACATCCAACAAATAATATATTTGTATATTTAAACAAGGAAACATGTGAAAAAAATATTTTATTCGAGGATTTTATATATTACCTAAAAAGGATCAAAGAGGAGGTTACTACAATAGTGGGGTTTATCGTATGTTTTCAAATAGGGAGTGGTTGGCAACGTTGTGGAATAGCATATTCGGACGTATGTAAAAATATTCCATTTTTTTTACTAAAATACTATGAAATCGAGAAAGGCGTAGTAGAAAAAGAACGCTATTATTGTCATGCTTTTTGTATTTTAATTGTTAAATATATCCAATAATAGTAATTTTACTCGTATTTTGAGTACCATGTTTTAATGTTGAATTGCGATTTTATTTTAAGTATTGAAATTGGACAACGCAGAAAATTACAATTAACTTTATTCAGAAGTGCGTACATCTATGCTACAACGTAGTAAAATAGAACAAAAAAAAGATAACAAATCATTTATGAGTAAAAATAAAACACGTTGAAGAAAATTATGAACTGTAATAAATGAAGTAACAAAGAAGTCTTTAAAACCAAGAAGCCAATTATTGTAATTTCGGGCTCGTGCATCCACATCTCGGGATCAGACCTCACTCATGGAAACAACTACTACTGCAGTAGTTGTACTAAATACTACTACCCGGTTCTTACTGGTTACGCCGGTAAAGTTAAGTGCAGCGGTACATCAGTCTGGCTTGGAACAACTGTCTACATCAGGGGTTGGGAATGAAACCAGTGCAAAAAATTGTTGCGAAACCACCATACATACAGTAAAAAAAATCAAACTACTTCTTGATATATCACAACTGTAGGAACAGCTATTAGAATAATATCGGTTGAGGGATTGTGAGTTTCTTACTACCAAAGTTAAAGTAAAATTTATAATTATGTAAAAGTATTCGCTGATTAAAAAAATATTTAAAAAGACTGCAAGATTAAGCAATGACTTAAGTTAATCATAGCTAAGAACTGAAACAAACCATATCATAAATGTCGGAAGATAGACCGCATCTGAAGAGTAAGCTTCAAAAGTTTATTAGAAATAAGGTTGTTGCGCCTTCTATAAATTAATACCGCCAGAGCTTTTGAATGCTATTGTCCGTATAGCTTCAGTTGATGATCCAAAAAGTGACTGTTGCCGTTCAGCAAAATAGGATCCTGTGAATCATTTGACTATTTGCAAAGAACACTATTAGTCTAAAGGTAGAATTTGTCTAGACAAGGGACTTATCTCAATCTCTTACATAAAAGGTCATCATCACTGGTAGTAAACGTCATGTAAACACTGAACTTCTCAAGCTCGTTTGATCTCAGAATACGGCACATGATTACCACAAAGAGGATGATTTTGCCTTTGCATCAATATGATGTTTAAATGATATATGTGCCATGTTTGGTCCCAAATCTCGGTTCTTTCTATGCGTAGATAACAAAGTAAAGATAACACCTGGTCTTACTTCATCAAAAATTACAAGCACTAATATTGATATGCCTTGAGTATAAGGTCGCACTGTTAGATAAGGACTTTGATGTTGCTTTTTGACATAAGTTAGTACCATCAGTAAATGCAGAATGTGTCATCAATCCCGATAAATTCATAGCTGCGCTTTCATACTCAGGCCTAACATATATTGCCTTACGGTTAATGAAACATGAAAGCAATACAGCTTTAAAACACGGAGTTAAAATAAACGCTTACGCTCTTTTGACCCCTTCAGACCATACATGTGTACAACCGATGAAACAGTGAAGCTAATAGTTAGTTTTGCAAATGATGGCGGTCTGGATGAAAATCCACGGTTTCTAAAAACACTACAAGTTGCAATAGCAAGATTAACAAAATGCAACCTTAAACTTTACTTGACAGGTACTAATGCACCTCATTATTCAATATACAGGAGGGTGTAGAGACAGATGGCTCCATTAAGTCGTGAACTGGCAATTTTTGTTTTACCTCATGACCAAAGTGGCTCACATCTTGATGCATCTGGAAAGACAACGGATATTAAGAAGGAAAAACAGAATTTTGAAAAGGCAGGATTGATTTAAGCTGAAGGATGGTTTATGGTGATATTCGAAAATCATGATGTTTTAGCAGAATATATCAATTTCTAAGAATCAACAGCCTTAGATGAACCCAATGTCAAATAGGTATCGGATCATGTGAGGCAAAATCAGTACTTCATTGCAAGTTGTAAAATGGGACAATATCGAGTGCTACTTTAATTGGAGGAGTTCTTAGAGAAGCTACTTACCACAGCGATTTAACCAGGACAATTTTTGCGGTCACCAGATGTCAATTGTTTACTAGATCCAGAACCAAATGATGTGTGCGGAATCGTATTGAGCTTGTTTGAATCACTTGCACATAAGGTAGTATTCGGGATCTAAAAAGTTCGGATGGACGCCATATTTGATGATTATTGACCTTTACTGTCAACAACTGAAATTTTAAAAAGAACATGCACAATCTGCATGATTTATCATGCATCACCTGCTAGCCTGAAACGACATCGGCGAGGACATAATCATGATAACATAGCGGCTTCTTCGGATACTAATGTTGCTTCTGCAAGCAGACTTAATGTTGAAAGCTCTGATAGTGTAATGGCTGTCATTAGAAATTTGTTTGATTAGCTAAAAACGGAATTCCAGACAACGGACGAATGAACTATTTAGATATTTTTTTAACTTTGATTGCACATACTTGGATGTTCCATAAATAGCATTAATATTGTTAATTTACAATCATAGCATTATTATTATAGATAGCAAAAAAACAGCATTTTGGTATATTATTTTTGTGTACTCTATCAAATAACAGTACGTACAGTACTGTACATGTGTCTAATGTCTTATATACACGTCATCGATATGTATAAATTAAATCACAGTATTAAATTGTCCTTAAAATTACATCGGGGATCCAGATAAAATGTACGTACAGGGATTATCAAATGTACAGGTTACAACAGGGTGAGAAAATGTGAATTTAAGGTTTTTTTGCATATGTAATATTTGGACTGTGCTTTGTTTTTATATGATTTAATTTTTCTTCTGTTTTATTACATATGAAAACAAAGTAATATTTTCTTATATTAATATCCTAAGAATATAAAATAATCCATTCAACAAAATATTAAATAAGTATCATTAGTAATATTTTTATTGGTTTAAATTATAAAATGTTATAAATCATATATATCTACATGAAATATTTAGAAAAGAATAACAAATTTTTACTAATGTTCCTAATTAAGCTAAAAAATATTTCTTCTTTAATCAAGATCCTATGTTTCTGTAACAAATGGGATCATCCAATATAATAATTATTTTTAAATTTTTAATAAAAACAATTATAATTAAAATATTGGACGAAGTTTTTTTCACCCCCTTGTTACAAAAAATTTAATAATATAAAAATAAATCAAGATAAATAAATTTAAATAAAATTTTTGTTTAAGTAGTTTACAATTAAACTACCAAAAAAAATCATTTAAAATATACATCATATTAATTAGAAATAAAACAAAAAGGTTACAACATATCAGAATAGGCTCTTTTCTATCAAAAAACCTGTTTTAAAGGAAAGAAAAACTACAGGACCCAAAATAAAAAAATGTGAAGTAAAAAAAATACACCAATCAGTATTTCATATTTTAATTAATTTCAATAATTTATCAAAAATATCATTTTTAAAATGTTCGAAGAATAAAAACCCCCTCAAAAAATCTTTTCTGGAATTTTTCTTTACAACCAACGACATTTTTATTTTGTACTTAAGCTTGTTGTTAAATGATTCAGCATTTTGGGTGTGAACATCGGTTTGAGGATCAACAAAATTATACTTATGTACAACTTTTGCATGATGAAAATTACATTATTGATTTATTGGGCTGTAGGAACGCCATTCATCTGTATAAATGGTTAAATATACCTTACTACCCTATTTATCACCGAGAGAATTGATTAACCCGTCCTATTTACGACTATTTTAACATAGCCTTTTGCGGGCGAGAAGCTCGTGTCAACTAAACAAATACCCCAACATATGGATTCTATAGCTCTTTCTCGATTTGACTTTACATTGAAGTCCAGTTTGGTCTCATCGGCTTTAATTATAATGCCTGGGCTTTTAAGACGAATAGGATGATCTTCAAAGTATTTTTTGATTTTTTTAATCATTTTTGTTCTTAAATTGTATAGGAAAGCCTTAGAACAACCTTTCTGTTTGATTATATCTATTTGTATTGTTAATGTTGAATAATACCAAATAGATTGTAAAATAGCTCGAATAGGTAGACTAAATGTTTCAAAAAAGCTTTTCTTTTAGATAGTTTTGGTGGTTTGATAATGAGAACATTGATAATTATCACATCTCCAATTGTAGTCTTCTGGATTATCTTTTGATTTTTTAAGGCCCATATTCACACAACAATAGTTGCAAAAATATAAATCATTGATTAATTGCTTGTAAAAAAAGTCATGTTACAACATCTGAATCTGTCGCCCCACTAAAAAATGATATAAATTTAGAAGTCATGGTAGAGGTGATCAAAGAATATTAGAATTTGTATATATCTTTTATTTTTTTCTTAATTATCGTTTATCTAAAAAAAATAATAATCGTTTGTAATGCTTTGAATGCAACCTTACTCCCAGCTTAATTTTTAATTATAATAATATTAGCTGTTTTTTAAAGTTTTAATATTTTAAAATTTTTTTTGTATTTTAAAAAAAACTAAGTATTTTTCACCCCCCTGCGGTGGTAAAAAACACTTGGTCTAAAATATTTAATTGAAATTACATACAAAAATTTTTAAAATTATTTTTTTAATTAATATAATATATTTAACAACTTGATAATTTTTTTTACATAATTATAAATTATATACTTAAAATACTAAAAAATTAATATTATTGAATATATTAGTAATATCTATTTATTTTGATAATTTTTGATTAAGCTCAAATTATTTTTAAAATCCTATTTTTAAATCATATAAATTATTTTTCAATAATTAAAAATTATCCATCAAGTTAACAATGTTTAAATTATTGTTAAAAATGATAATAAATAATAGTTTTTGAAATTATATACAAACTTTATTAAAATTATTTTTTTTTGAATAAATACAACATATGCATAAATGATGTAAATTTTTTTTACATTTATATTAAAATAATTTTAATAATTTTTTTAATGAACACAATATATCCATTATCAAAAATAATTTTTTTTAAAATTAATTTAAAATTTTGTCAATAAATTTATTAAAAAAAAAGTGTTTAAATATATAAAAAAATAAACTTTAAATTTCATCATTTTTAGATCCTGTAAAATTTAAAATTTTCCCCTAATAAATTTAGGTTTCCAAAATTAGAAAAACGAAGAACAAGAGGGTTGAATTAAATATAACAGAAAACATCAATTTATTATATTACAATCTTGGTTAATTTATAATAAGGTTTACTTATAAATTATATTATTTAAAAATTATTTTATTATTATTTGATCTGAGAGATAGAAATAATTAAATTCCTTGAAAAAAAGGAAAAATTTATTCAACTGGATATCGAAAATTAGTGAAATTACAATAATTTTAGAAGTAAATAATACGAATGAAAGAGTTAGAAGATAATGTATACTTTAGAGATTCAAATTTTGAATAAAAAAATTTAATAAATTATTGTCAAATCACTAAAATTATATTAAAATTACCCTTATATTCTTATTAGTTCAAACTTTATTTATTTAAAGCCATTTTTGATTGAATAATAGTTTCATACCTATTCAATAACTTAAATAAGTAATGATAATTTCTTTTGAATAGAATATTTATTTAACCTGTTAAGAAAAAAATGGTTTCTTTTAAAATTCTTATTAAAAAGTAGTAAAACATATTGAATCTTTGAAATATGATAACAAATATAATATTGAGCTTAAATTAACGAAAATCTTTTACTATGTAAAGTACGGAAAAAATTTGCAACTAATAATAGTAAGCAATCACGTTAATTTATTATTGTTTGGTGAGCTGAAATACAAACAACGAATATTTTAATAAATAAAAAATTAGAAGTAAAAAATGATAAAAAGCAATCATCTATAATAGTTTTAATTTCTCAAAAATCTTTTCCCATTTTTTGTTAAAAAATTGAATAAAACATGAATTTTATATGTTTAGTTTTAGGAAATGGGTTAAAAAATTAGATTTACAAGTAAAATTAAACTCAGAAATGAAATTAACAAATATTTATTAGAATAAGCATCTAAATTTAACGCTTAAAATAAAAATAATACATGCCTTATTACTATAGATAAATTACAAACTTATAATTGTAGCTTTATACTAGGAATATTACGATATAATAAAATTATGAGTTTAAATTTATGCAACATCTATAAGATTAGTATTTCATTTACTCAATAATTATCTATTATAGATTAAATTAATTCATAATCGAAACTTTCTTTATTATGATAAATTTCTTAAATTAGTCTAAATATGTTTAATTAGATTGTAGCAACAACTCCTCTCTTTATTTTTACAATCTTCCTTATAGGATATACAAAATTAAATTAAAAAATAAAGTCTTTTGAATCATATTTACTTAGGCTTTCTAGAAGATTATCCATTAAAGATGAATTAATTTTTTCATTAAAATTATTTAATTATTTTTGAAATTAGAATGTTACTAATTCAAATAGTAAAATATGAAATGTATGCATTTGAAAATGAATTTAAATATAATTAAATATCTAAATTAGCATTCAAATATAATCAAATATCTAAATTAACATTAAAATATTATTAAATATATAAATTAACATTGAAATATTATTAAATATCTAAATTAACATTAAAATATTATTAAATATCTAAATTAACATTTAAATATCATTAAATGTCTAAATTAACATTTAAATATCATTAAATGTCTAAATTAACATTTAAATATAATTTAATATGTAAATTAACATTCAAATATAATAAAATATCTAAATTAGTATTAAAATATAATTAAATATCTAAATTAGTATTAAAATATAATTAAATATCTAAATTAGCATTAAATTAATATTAAAATATAATCAAATATCTAAATTAACATTAAAATATTATTAATATCTAAATTAACATAAAAAATATAATCAAAAATCTAATTAACATTAAAATAACATAAAAATATAATCAAATATCTAAATTAACATTATAATATTATTAAATATGTAAATTAACATTAAAATAACATTAAATTATAATATAAAAAATATCTAAATTAATATTAAAATATTATTAAAATATCTAAATTAGCATTAAAATATAATTAAATATCTAAGTTAACTTTCAAATATTATAAAATATCTAAATTAATATTCAAATACAGTATTCCCTCAAAATAACGGATTCCAACTTTACCAAAAAATTGATTTTCCGGTATTAAAAAATTATCTAATTTATAAAAATATACACAAAAAATGCCCAATCGTACTTTATTTGTTCTTTACGAATAAATCGAGTAAATTTAGAGGTCTTTCAGAATTGTTTTTAAGTAGTTTTTGCTTTAAAGAATAAATAAACTCAAGATCCTAAGGATAGTATTTAAAGACATATTCTTCGAGATGATCAACATGGTTCAAAGCATCCAAATAAGTCAAAATTACTTTTTCTTAAACGTGTGTTTGTTCTCCTTCAAATTCCTTTTTTTCTTCTTGATTAGAAATTTCTTTCTTGACTCTATCTAAGAATATTGACTTATCTGTATTAACATCAAAGGCAGAAGAATCAAAATCAGAAGTGTTTCCATTATCGACAATCTTTAGATGTTCACAGCAATCCAACATTGCATTTTTTAAAGCAAACCTAAAACAATTCACTATAGTATCCTCTGTGACATTGATCCAAGATTAGAGAACTAATTTCAACGAATCGATCATTTTAAATGTTTCGAAAGCTTCGTGGTATTTTATTTCATTATTGGTATCTAATATCTGATTCATTTTTTGGTTAAGCCTTCTTTTATAAAGAGTTTTAATGGACTTAATAATTCCTTGATCTAAAGGTTGTATCATAGAGGTAAGACCGGATGGGAAGTATAAAAGCTCAACATTGCTGTATTCAACATCAACAGGATGCACAGGTGCGTTGTCTAATGTCAATAATAATTTACAATTGTTCTTTTTCACGATTTCGTTAAAAATTATTGAGCCAATCTTTGTTTATCTCAAGATTCATCCAGGCTTTATTGTTAAATTTGTATATCGATGTAATTTTGTTCCAAACCAAGTTTTTAAATCCTGAAGGACATTTTGATTTTCCTATCAAAAGTGGATCTTATTTTTCACCAACCATGCCCACACAAAAAAGTATCGTAACACGTTCTTTAGAAAATTTACCGCTTATCTTATCTTCATTTTTTAAACAAAGAGTTTTCGTTGGTGTACACTAAAAAAAAGAATCTGTTTCGTCACAGTTAAAAATGTTTTTAAATTCAAACGATTCTATTTTCTCTTTATATTGTTCTTTAAAAGACGCAATAAGTTCTTTATCGATGAGATCGGTCTCTCCTTTTATGAATCTACTTGAAATATTATGCCGGGCTTTAAACTACTGAATATAACCATTAGACGCCTTAAAATCTTTAACGTCGTGTATTTTGGCTAAATCCAAAACCATGTCTTGGAGATTAGTATCTTGAATGGTAATTTGTCTTCTTCTCTTAATTAAAACCACTTAAATAGTGCGTGGTCAAATATCTGTGTTGTAAAGTGGTTGTTTATTCTTTTGCTATTTTTATAACAATCATTCTCTGCAAAGAAGTTAAATTCTATTAAAATATCACTTATTGTAGAAAATGGTGTATTGTATTTTTCACTCAGTTATCTTTGTAGAAAGTGGGTTTTCCTTATAAAAATCAAAAATTTCCTACTTTTCTTTCATACTTAATTTTTTTCTCTTCCTTCCTTCAGAATTTTGCTTCATCTTAGGCGAGGGGGGGTCATTTTTTCATAAAAAAAATCCGATATTAAAGAATCGTGTGATTCCGATATTCAGAGACCGTAAACTATACTAAATGATACCCAAAAAAAACGTGATTTAATCCAAAAATTCGGTATTTAAGAGATTCCGTTAAAGAGAGGGTTCACTGTATAATAAAATATCTAAATTAATATTAAAATATAATAAAATATCTAAATTAACAATAAAATATAACGAAATATCTAAATTAACATTAAATATAATTAAATATCTAAGTTAACATTAAAATATAATTAAATATCTAAATTAACATTCAAATATAATAAAATATCTAAATTATTATTAAAATATAATAAAATATCTAAATTAACATTAAAATATAATTAAATATCAAAATTAACATTAAAATATAATTAAATATCTATATTAACATTCAAATATAATAAAATATCTATATTAACATTCAAATATTATAAAATATCTAAATTAACATTCAAATATAATAAAATATCAAAATTAACATCCAAATATAATAAAATATCTAAATTAACATTAAAATATAAT
>CAKKLC010013255.1:32895-51335 GCA_918559645.1 Ceratonova shasta
ACTTAGGTTCAATTGTTTATGTGTACACATTAATTTAAGCATCAACAAAATTCTGGCTGTACTTTACAGTATTATGTGTAAAACCAAGATTTTAAATAGTATTGTACGACTGTCACTGATCACTAAAAATTATTAAACCTTTCAAACAAACTTGTAGTATTTGAGGCAATAAGAAATCAGCTTTTCTGATTTTATTGACTTTTAAGAAAACTTTTGCTGGTGAGTATGAACAGACAGTTAATCCAAAAAGCTACATCTTGTGTTCTGTTGCAAAGCCTTTGTGATATCAAGGTTTGCGCCTAAAAACACGTAAATTATCTTGGTGAATTATTAATTAAATACCAAATTTTACTCAGTTTTAAATGAATGAATTTCTGCAGTGTTTCCTAGAACAAAAAAAATATCATTAGAACAATCCTATTAATATTAATTTCAAACAAGATATTTTTTTTGTGAAGCATTTTCAACCATTTCCAAATATCCTTGATTCCAATTTTTTTAGTGAATATTTAAACCTGTCAAAAATCGACCCAATTTTAATCGATGTATACTTTGTGTATTCTAAACACTTGACATTGATATTCCTAAATGCCATACCATTCTTATTAGGGCTGTATTTTACTATTTCAACTCCCAACTACAGCCTAAGTACATCATGTTTCTTCTTAAAAACTGCATAAAAAAGATAAATGAATCAACATCTCCCTTATTTAGTAGTTCGATTATCTCTTCGAAAAAAGGTTTTACATAGGGCATGTAGAAAAATTATTTAAGATGTTAACAAGTATTTTTTTAAACTTATAAATAATTAGTCAAACAGTTTGTTTTTAAAAATTGGTAAATAAGATTTAAAGTGCATTATCCTGATTATATTTAATTATTATTAATTTATAAATATAATGATAAGTTTAGATGTATAGTATAGTACTATTATATATGTTATAGTTACGTTGTTAGTACTTTGACCCAAAAAATCTGTATTTATATGGTTTTTAATAAAAACCGTCACATAAAATATTATTTGAACTTTTCATAAAATAAAAAAAAAGCTAACCCTCATGGCAATAACTTTCATACTAGACTAAAGTGAAACAGTAATTTAAAAGTACAAAAAGGAATTTAGGTGTAGAAATTTTAAATTACATAATATATTTATATATATCAACAGTTTTATGCCTTTGTCTCATGGAGGTGATCCTAGGTCAAAACAGAGCAAAAAATAAGAAAATTAGTACTCAAATGACTTACAAAAACTAGTGAATAACAAGATATTGACAATCTGATAAGTATAGCAACAAATTTTGACTCAAAATCTATTAATTTTCATTTTTTTGTTATTTAAAAATAATGCATTATTCATTGATAAGATTAATAACTTTATGTAAACTAGAAAACACACCATGTGCACTGGAAACCAAAATATATATAACCTTATTTCAACCTTAATAAAAAAACTTTTATAATAAAAAAAATTATTTTAAGACTATATCATTTTTATTAATAAAAAATAAAATAATATTGTTATTCTCGATATTTTTTCTTAGTATTAGATAATGGAAAATCTTTGTTTGTGTGATTTTTACTAGAAATCCTATTTTTAATGAATAGAATCAATACTATAGCCTTAATTCACAAACTTTTTTGTGAATATCTTGAAAAGCTGTTTTGCTATTTTTGAAGGTGACATATTTGGTTGTTTTTTGATTAAAATTATGCTTAAATACATAAACCATCAAGAATTCTTGAAATTATTAAAAGCAATTATTATTAAAAAATCATTCTTTCTCAATACTTTTTATTTTTTAAACTGATTAAAAATATGCAAGTAGAAAATAAAAACAAACTATAGTACCATTAGGATGCGGCTACAAGTCAATAAATAGTGATTGTGATGGAATTTATTTGTGACATGATGAAGTATATATAAAAGTATATGAATGGTGATAAAATCGATCATAAATAATTTTAGGTATTTTTTTGCAATTAATATTATATTTCATATTATGGTTTTGATTAAAGATTCCTATATACATAATAAAATTAAACTCAAATTTATTTATAGTCTACAAATCATTATAAAATTGCTTTTTTCATATTATTTCCGTATTAGAAAGCTAAGTAAGTTTGATGAATATAATGATTACTAGTATTTATATACATTTAACCATAAAGGCAAATAAGTTAATGTTTTTATCCTAAATTTTGTTTCATTCATTCATTCATTCATTCAATCAATCAATTGTTTATTATTAAATTAATATAATTTTTGAAAATTTTTATTTATTTTTCCATTAAATAAATTAAATAGAAAATAAACAAAAACCTAAAACCATTAATAATTTTACCAAATTTCTATTAATATTATTTTTAAAATCATTTACTTTTTATAAAGGCAAAATTTATTAGTTATGTTATATAAAAAATATAATCAGATAGATATTTTGTGTAATTAAATCATAATAATAGCCAGCATAAAAAAATCTAGGTTAAAAATTCTATTGAAAAGTATGCAAAAGAAAAAAATAAGTAATCATTATCTTATAAATAAAACTGGAATATAGATTTATCATTAAAAACTTTATTCAACAAAAATTTTTAAAACAAAAATAAATAAATTTTATATTCACATTGACGTCATTAGAACAGTAACCTCTAAAAGAGACATCATAACATATATAACTGCAAATTATTACATTTAATTAGATATTTTAAATACTGTTTTTTTCAACAGCACTAGAATTCATACTCACAATAAATTTCCTTTTTTTTTTAATTTCATATACTTTCAATTATTTCTATATACTTTGTTGATGAACATAAACGACTTTTTAGAAGTCTTTGTTCTATAGTTTATTTTTATTAAAATTTTTACAATAGTACTCCATAGTGCTTTTCTTATAATAATGTAATTAAAATAATAATACAAACAAATACAGTTATTTCTAGATAATTTTTCAAAATATATAATTTTAAATATCAAATTTTGTAAAATTTATCTTTATTATCTAATATAAGTGTATATTCATAAGCACGTATCATATTAAACTATATTTAATTGCTTGTATTTACTGCTTAACAATCAGATAATACTATATTTTGTATTTTATTAAAAGCTGTTGTTTTAATTTCATCATTAGTATATTTATACCCCATAGAAGAAGGTAATATAAAGAAATTTCTATGAAAATTAGCATAAATTCTCCAAGTTTAATTTATATAAAAAATTAATACATTTAACAGATTATCTTTGTTCCTATCTGAATATCTCTATATAGATACCACTTTTTGTATAGAACTGATACAAATATTTTGATTGAGCTTGTAAGAATTTTAAGTAAAATCCTATTGTATAAAGGTTAGGATTCTGACTTAAACAATATAATTGTTTTATTTTCCTCATTAGCCAAACCAGATTTCCAAAATATGCAATTTTTGGGTAAATTTTGATTTCCAATATTTTTTCAAGTTTCTAATATAAATATTTAATTTCTCGACTGTTTTAATTGATCCCATATTCAAGTTTTTGTTCTTTTTTGTAAATACAGTCAACTCTTAATTTAACGAATTCAATCTACCAAAAAAACATTTTTATTGGAAAATGGGGTGACGAAAATTTTACTAGTCTACATTCAATCAGATAAATGATAGTATAATTAAACCCAAAACTATTTTTTAATTTAAAAAATCTAAAATATTTGTCTGCCAAGAGAGCTTAGCATCTTTTTTAATTATTTTTTCTTTCAAAGGATACAAGTATTCAAGCGATTAAGGAATGTTTCCACATAAAAATTGTTGAGCATATATAACTTCTCTAACGCATCATCAAGTCCTATAATGGATTCTTTAGTGTTTCCGAGTATTCTTCAGAATTTTGAATTTCAATATAATTTTCGCACTCAACTTTATTCTTACAAATAAAAGGATAATTACAACTTTGGCTTTCTTTAATTATCTTTTTCTGCAAACTCTTTATATATTTATATGCTTTCTATAGCATTTTTAAAATTTACCATGCTCTTTTGAATCCATTTTTTATTTATCGATATTTACCGAATTTCAAGTCCTAACAATTACAAGTATTGCATCTGAAATCATGATTTTTTTGCAAAATATATGTATATCTTGGGCTTGTGAGTACAACGAGGAATTTTCCATAAATAATTTTCCAACATTTTTTTTTAAATAACATAATGATGCACTGATTAGGTGGTTGAACACGAAATTTTGTATTAGCAGGAAGAAAGTATCATTCAACATTAGAAAAACTATTTTTTATTTAGTGGCTAAATGCATTGTCGAGAATCATCATTTTTTTTCTTTTTTTATTAATAAACCATTGATTTACATTTAAAATCTATTAATTGAGAAGTTCTTTTGTCATCCACGCCTCTTTGATTGATTTATAGATTATTTCATTTATTTCAGGGCAGTCTTTCAGCTACCTATGCTTTTTACTCTTAGCAAGTAACAAAGGGTAGCTTTTGTCCCTCTTGTGAGCAACAAAACATCATAGTTACTCTCTCTTTACTGAATTTTTTAGAAGCTAATTATAAATGACTCAAAACGAGAGTTTTTCCAGTATGTTTTTTAAAAATTTATGTGGTTTCATCAATATTATAAATATTATCAGCATATATTGATTTATTTTCTTTCAAAAGCCTTCGTAATTTTCTGCTAAAATTGTGCTGTTGACAAGAATATCTTCACCAGAAATCGTTGAATATTTAATTTTAAATTGTTTATTAAACCTTTCTAACCAATTACAAGAAGCTTTAAAATCCATGATGACAAGAATGTTGGCATTTGCCGAATCAACCTTTTTTAGAATATATTTTGATATTGTCTGCCCATTTTTGTTCATAAAAACAAAGCTATTATGTGTTGCATCATCTAGCGTATCATTTTTGAAAGACTAAATATTTCTTGCAATAAAATTGCTCATCTGGTCATTGTTCAAGTAGTTCTTTTTGTTTTTTTCTGAATTTTTAAGTAAAGAATTTATAACTTCTACAGGAATGTTTCATTTTCATCTTAACTCTACTTGAGTATTTGTAGGATTGGTTAAATAAAGCCTAACAACTTAATATATTTTGTTTTATGGTGTATGATTTTTGTGTTTTCTTATTATTGTTTTTCATGGGCACGCTTGAACAAAATTCGTAAAAAAAGGTTCGTTAATTATTGTAAAGATGCGAAATTTTAATAGAAATCGTAATTTTTTTTTCGTTAAATGAGGATTTTTGCTCAACTATGATTCGTTAAATTGGGGGTTGAATGTAATATATATTTAGATGAGAATTTAGTGATTTTGGCATTAATAAATTTACAGTTAATTCAATATTTTAATTTGTATCAACTTTAATGATACTACTTAAAACCTCCTTAATTATGCTTTTTACAACAAGGATCAATCTTTTTGAAGATATCAATTGAACATATTTATTTTGCGTTAAAAATAAATTCTATAATTGATACTTATAATTTTTTCTTTCATAAAATTTGACTATTATTCCTAAATATATTTATTAATATACTATAAAAAATATAAATGTATTCAGCTGGATGAATTTGAACCTTATTTCTTTTAAGATTTTTTCAGATGATATATTTTTATGAATTTTTTTAAACTCCAAGATTTAGTCACATGTCTTAAATTATAAAAAAAATTAGTAATTATTTCTTTTTTTTCTATAAAATAATAAAATATTACGGTAAAGTTCCATTTTTTGCATATTTTGGTTTTTAAAGATAATAGGCAAAAAACAACAAATTGAAAATAATTAATTTTTTATTGTAAAATTGAAGTCAAATTGTGTTTTCTGTTTACTCTTTCTTTTCCTAATCTGATAAATTGATTTTTCAAGTTCTCTTATATTTTTTAAATCATTTCCATCTGTCTTTTCGTTTTGAGAGAAGAGAATTTTTTTAATAATCTCAATGCATTGACCGCTGCTTCTATTTTTATTTGATTAGTTTTTTCCTCACTTTTTTCATCCTGATGTATTTCCTGATCAAAATTCTCTTTATATGAATCTATAAGTGTTTCAATGTTTGGTGCTTCAAATAAATCTTCGTTTTTTATTGACTCATCTATTTCATCTAAAAGTTTAGGATCATTAATTATTTCTGTAAACATGTTTGCTTCTTCTTTAACTAAATAATCGTTTTCCAGGATAATTTCTTCCTCTTTACCATTCTTAAATGCATTATTAAAGCAATTTTGAATTGTTTTTAGCTGCAAAGAATCCTATGAATTTTCTATTAAAAATATGGATTCTCTTAGATCTATTTTTACTTTTTATTTCACCTCAAAATTCTGGATTTATGATCTAAGTAGATATTTATTATAAAGACATTCAAAACTGCGGATTATTCCATTATCTAATGGTTGTAAAACTCTTGTTGTATTTGGGGAAAGAAAATAATTTCTCAAATATTGAATTTTTCCGCCTTTAATATTTTATGAACTGGTGCGTTATCGATAAATAAGCACCCTTTTTTTGATTTTTCCGTTGATGTAGATTTAGATTTTTTGAAATTCATCAAAAATATTGGATGTCAACCGAAGCGGACTTGTTTCCAAAATATTTTACAGGCAAATTCTTGATATCTCTCAAAAATATCGGTTTTTTTGAGTTATTGATTAAATTGGCTTCATTTTAAAGTCTAACGTCATATTTGTACACAACAAGAGAGTAATTCTTTTTTTGCTGTTTCTTTTTGTTTTATTTGATGCACCATTCTCATTGTATGGTTTGATAGTAAAAGTTCAAAAAATAACCCTGTCTCATCCGCATTGTAAATGTCAAAAGGGTCAAATCGAGAAATAAAACTAGAAAGAGTACTCTGTTTCCATATTTGAACTACTTTCTTGTCAACTTTCTCTGATTCACCAGACTGTTTATTGCTACCAATATTCTTCCTAGATTTAAAACGCTTAAACCATCCATTAGAAGCCTTAAAATTCTTATCATTCAATTCTTTCGCTATTTTTAATACCTATTGTAAAATAATATCCTTAGATATTGGGAAATTTTCGGCTATTAGATGTTTAATATGCTTAACAAAAAGAATTTCCATTTTATCGTGTTTTCCAGCCCTGAAATTATGCTTATCTTCTATAAAATTATCAAGAATTATGTATTCCGATTTATTTTTAAATATTCTGGATATTGTTGATTGATCAACTTTATAGACAAGTGAAAGTTCTTTTTGATTATGGTTTTTTTTTCTATTTTTTCCAGAATTGTGCGTTTTTGTTTTAGAGTGAGTGGTTTGTTTACTTTTTAAGGTTTGACCATGTTTCATGTTTTATTGATATTTTTTGCGAAAATTTTGAAATATGCAAAAAACGGGATTTATGATTTGAATATTGAAAATTTCCAGGAAAAAATATGCAGAAAACGGCGCTTTTTTAAACAAAAAATGGACTTCAGACGAAAAATTCATTAAAATATGCAAAAAATGAGGTCTGACTGTAATTATTAACAACTTGTATTTGACAATTTGTGTTTGAAATAAAATATTTTGTAAGAAACCATTAATATCATATTTCAAACAACCTTATATTTCAAAAAAAAATTTAATATGAATTTTATACGAATAATAAAATCAAAAAAACAAGTAATTTCACTTAAAAAGTTTTTAATATATTTGTGTTGTATATCCCAATTATAAAATCAAAATGTTAAATTTCATATAATTTATATCTTTTTAAGTGTCATTTTTTAATAATTTTAATTAATAAAAATTTACTTTATAGCTTTATCTTTTAAAACCTTTGATAATTCAATATCTATTTTAGATAAAAAAATCAACGATTAAAATCTTTATTACTGTTTTATATCTTATAAAATATATTTGTTTATTATACGGGTGAGCTAAATGAGTTATATTTTATTCTATTCTATTTTTTTAAAATTAACGTTAATTTATGTTTATTTGTGTGATTTAAACTTCAAATAATATTTGACTATTTTATATCAAAATTTATTTATTTTAGTTATAATAATTTACTAGTCATTGTTGTTATAAAGAAATAATTATTTCTTGTAACTATAACTGTAGAATTTATAAATTTTTTTAAGCAACAAAAGATTGGATTATGGAAACAAATGGCATGGTAATAACACTTGAAAAAAATAGCCAGTACAAAAAAATTAAATTTTTATTAATTCAAGTATTTTGTTTTAATCGTCATTTTTAAAAGAAACTGGTCAACAAATAACCTCCTACCTTTCATCATTCAACCCTTTTATTATTTTAATCTTGATAGTTAATTTGTTGTTAAAGCTTTAAACAATCTTTGTGGACACATGCATTAGGAAATTTAAAATAGTATTTATGGCATACATTTGCATGTTCGTATCACTTCAATTTTCCAAAATCGATATAACTTGTCCATTCATCAGTGGAAACAACGCATCCAAAAAGAACAAGTTCTCTAATTATTGGAAGCAATACTTTCTTGGATCTAGTTTCAACAATCTAAACAAAACCAAATACTGTTTAAGTTGAAGTATATATTAATAAAAGTGCCTAAACCTTTTCACGTGGTCCCACTTCTTAATATCTTTTAGCCTTTTTTATTTGAAGCATCACCTTATAAACTTACACAGTTACACTGGGACCATTTAAATTATTGGACACAATCGAAAGTAAAACTGAATTTTTGTTATAAATGTTTTGCAAATTTTTCTTAATGTTGGTCTTGAAACACCAACAAATCAAAAAAACTTACTGATTTAACCTTTTAACCCAATAAACAATGATTCTTAAAAATTGCAGAACTGGTATTGCTATTGTTTTAAAACTACAATTTCTACAAAGTGAAATACTAGTCTGATAGTAGACATGCATAATTTAAAAATCTTTACTCATATCCCACCATCCGAGCATCGTTTTAACTGCATGTCAGTTTAACAGTGTTCACATTGTACCTAATTAAGAATAAGATTATTTCTCATAAGGTAATAGCATATATGTTCATTTTTCAATAAAGTAATTTTTTTAATTCGTTTTCAAGATGTATGGGTTTTATTTATAATATTATTTCCATGCTCCAAAAAATTCATAGTTTTTGAGATTAAATTAATGAATTTATTTCTGAATTAATAATAAAATTATGGAGTTTGAAAGAATAAACATTGATATAAAATCTAATTATCTTTATTTTTCAAAATATTATGATTATGATAATTTTTGATATAAATATTTGTAATTTTAATGGTTTTATTGATAACGAATATTTATCTTTAATAATATTTTCTGAAAAGGTTAGCCAGATAACAAACAACAACAAAAAATAATTTTTTTTTCTTTTTTTCTTTCTCGTATTTTTAATCTTAAATCTCCAAAGAGGATCAAACATATTCAAATAATGGCAATATTTGTATATTATTTAAAAACAAACTTTAAAAAAAAACTGATATAGGGGTAAAGAAGTAAAATATAAAAAATTATTTGTAATTTGAAATACACACATTTTTTTGTAAAGATAGGAAAAATACATGTAAATCTAATCAAGATAAAAATCAAAAAAAATCGGACAAAAAAATTTTAAACTTGATTGATTATTCTAATATAAAATTCCCAAATTTACAAACAGCGTATATTATAATCAATACTATTATTAACTTGTAAGAAATTGAAAAAATAACTACTTTAAATTAAAAGGTTTCAATCAGTATTAAACTATTAACTAAAGCCAAGTAGATATTTACAATATGGGTCTGGTATCATTTTAAATCATATTTTTTAGCAATTATATAGTAAAACATAATGAAAAATTCATGTTTCGGATTGTATTATTTAAAATTTCCCCTCACAATTTTATCAACTCTTAAATAATTTAATTAAGCTTGTTTGTATAATTTATATTGTTGCTTTTTATTTTAACAAAACATGAAACTGATTATATGTGCACGGAACTTTTATTTACATTTTCATGGAATATTACATTATTAATACTGGTTTTAAGCAACCCTTAATGATTTGGGTTTATTTTTTGAAGAACTTAATACAATAATATGGATGTTTTTGTCAAAGGTGTTCAATGCCTCCGAGAAAAATTTAATATTGTTAATTTGACAAATAATGTATATAAAATCTTCAGTAACTAATAAAACCTTTGATTTATTAATCCAACTAGTCTAAATGAAGCGGATAAAATTCATAAAGAACAATCAAATATCATTTATTTTGAAAAAATTTCTATATTTCATAAATATTACAAGAAATACTTATAAAATACCTAATATTTGGATCAGATAAAAAAACCCCAAAATATGTAGCATTCAAAAAAAGCGCATTGAAATAAATTTTAATTTAAATAAAGATTTTTGTAAAAAAAATTATTCCTATTGTTACATTTCCAAACATATCTGAATAGTTAAAATTTTTTATTAAATTGATGATAATTAAAGTATGAGCGCCTTTGATAAAATTAAAAACTAGCTAAGTAAAATAGTTAATTTTAGTAAGGTAGGCATCAAATATTTAAAAAATTTGTAAAATTTAAAAAAAAACCTTACTTGGGAACATTTATTGAAATTATAAGGAAAAATAAGAGTAAAAGTTTAATTATTTATGATTGGTCAATTTTAAAATTTGTTGTAAAAAATTTGAAAAATATAAAATTTACATAGAAAATTATAATTTTATTCAAGTTATAGATAGTTTTAATTTTTTACATAAGCAAATTATGGAAATTTGTTAAATAAAAGAATTTTTGTATCATTTATAATTTTTTTCTCTCCCCTAATGTTTATAATGTAAATATTATTTTTAATTTTAATTTTTTATGTTTAAGGCATATTTACCTAAAAAAACTATTTTATTCAACAGGAAATTTCTTTTAAACCATTAATAGTACTTAAACGGAATTTTTCGCTTCTTTAGTTTTTATATTTGAATGGAAATAATATTAAGTTTTTAAAACAAAAATAACTATTTTAAATTAAAATAGCATTAAAATAATACAAAAAAGTTGTAAAGTAATTTATCCGACTTATTTAAATTTATACGAGACTTAAAAAGGACTAGATCAGAAGCAAAAGTTTTTAATAGTATATAAAACCCACTTTTATTCAAATTTTATTTATAATAATAACAAAGGTATTTTGAAATACGTTAGTAGCTATAAATTTGTCTAATTGTAATCAGGCATTTATGATTGGTTTAAAATCTTTTAAAGGAATAATTTAGAAAAGAATTAAAGAACCTATCTTTAGGAAAATTAAATATATAGCAACACAATACCCTATGATACATTTGCAATTATAGAAAATTATTTTTTTGTAATCTTGAAAACTAATTATATTTATAAAAATCAATTGTAGCTTTTTTAGACTATCAAACAATAAATTATTGTCACATATATATTTAATAATATCTTCTTTTCTGATACAACCAGAATATTTTTAAACGACTTTTTTACAATATTTTATATATTTTACATTAAAGAACATTTGATAAAATAAAATCCATTAATTTTAAAAATTTGATTATTATCATTCATTCTGAAATAAACTTGAAAATTATTTAAAAATGTATTTATGTAAAATTTATAAATCTTGTATAAACTTTACTAACTTTAAACATGTTTTGGTAAAAAAGTAGTACATATTTAGTATATGAATAGTTTGTCATATTTATTATATGAATAAGAAATTTTAAGATTTAAGAAAATATTGCCCAGAATAAATCACAATAAATAGTTTTATCTGCTTCTAATATTGTTATATTGAAGCCAAAACTCCATTTTTATATTAATATATAGATCATATATGTAATTTAATCAACATTTATTTCTTTATTTATCTATAACTGCACTATAAGATCATTTATATAATAAACCTTTGCAAAAAAGTAGTTTTATTAATTATCTTATTTTTATATACTGAATGAGTTTATTATTCAATTTTTATAATCGAAGAGACACTCAAAATCTTTGTGAGTTTTTTTTATAAACTAGGTATTCAAATTTGTAAATTATTTTATATAAAAAACTAGTCTTATACATGAATATAATTACCAATGGATGTATTTATCAACCAAAAATATAATAAAACATAATTTTAATGATATTTTAGTCAACTCCTATATTATTTAAGAATTAAAACTAGATTTTTTTCAAAATAATCATAATAGATGAGTTAAATATTTCTAAAACCGAGATATAAGTTTTGAATTGTATAAAAAAATTTTTAAATTTTATGAGTAAATAACAATTAAAAGTAAAGTTTTATTTAAAAAGTAAAGTTTTATTCGATAAATAAAAGTATGAGTACAACAGTTTATTAAACATTATTAACATTAAATGCCTATAATTCAACAATATTCAAATAAACAGCTCAGCATTGCAAAATTATTAAAGGATCAATATATGTAAGAATATACAAATGATAATAGACTGAAAATAACTTGAAAATATTTTTGAAGTATTTTTTCATAAGGTTAATCTCTTAAAGATATGAAGCTAATATTTAATAGTATACTTTAAGATTTTTATTTCAAATATAAAACATGCATATGATAGGATCTGATTACTTCAACTTAAATAATTTAAAATGATTGCATATACGACTAGTTAAGTTTCAATATAATGTCAAAAATATAAAGCTTTTTTAAGTTTTAAAGATAATTTAAGATGAAATTCTCTGAATGTATTTCAAAAGAACAATTTAATTTTTAAATTTCTCAAAAATTAAATAATATTTAGTCATCCTTATTATTAGAATATTTCTGAACTTAATATCTACTAAAATTGTATCTAAAATATATTTTAAAAAAATTATTTGGATAAAGATACAAAAATGAAGAAAAAAGCCTACTTATTCCAATATTTTGGAATTAAAATCTTTGAATACCACATAAACAATAAGGGTTAGATCTTAGGTTTAGGACTAGCTGATTTTATTTTAGAATTTTTAGAAGTAATATATTTAGCTTATATTTCTTTAAAATAATTAGAGCATATTAAATTAGTATTTATTTCTTCAGATACAGTTTATTAGAAGAAATGATTATTTATATGGCATTATCACCTTATGATTTTTGTATTTTTTCCTTATAGATGTACAAGAAGCTTATAATTATTTACTTTTAGATGTTTGAAAATTAGATAATAAAGAATACCACATAGTTTCCTAAAGAATTTATAATATTATTAGTTACTTTATAGATTTAATAATAATTTAACTAATGGTATATATTTCTGTAATACAGAGATAAATATTCATTTCTCTTTTTACTATTAAATTTATTTAATCTTTGGATACATCACAAAATTAATTGATCATCAATTTTTCTATGACCATGAATAATTTATAAATACATAATCTAATATTTTCACTGAAATTTGTAATAAAATATTTTTAAGTACATTTCTTTACAATATATTGCCTTAGGAAGTATTTCAACTTTTTCAAAAGTGCTTGTTTATATATTGACAAAAAATCGGATCAAGGTCATTTTTACCCATTCTAAAAATTTTAATTTTATCATCACTATAAAAATATTAAAACTTTATAACCCATGAATACAAATGATGAAACGAAAACATTCATAATAAAAATCCAATTAAAGTCATTTTAAGATAGCTCAAAAGTAACAATTTTTTTTATGTGAGAGGTAATGTACTGTTTGCAATAAATTTTGTACTATAGTCAAGCAAAAAAAATACTGAACTTTAAGCATGGCGGTGTAATAACAGCAATTGTTTACATTATCAAAAATATTTATCTATACGATATCATACGTTTTTTGTTAGATTAAGCTTATCCTTTTCATACATTAATTATATTGTTTTGAAATCGCTAGACCAGTGGTTCTCAACTTTTTAAGATATCAGGACCACTTCCAGTTTGTTTGGTGTGGTTAAGGAGAATACACCTTAAGAGTGGGGTTCTTAGGGAAGTGGTTGGAATTCTTTTTGGTCACCAGCTAGGGGTATGAGGATGGCTGTAAGCTCAAGCAGGGGGTCTTAAGCTCCGCCTAGCTGCAAACGGCTTAAAAGCACATGAAGCTTAAACTTGATGATTCTTAACACTCTTTGTGATTATGTGGATTGAACATTACATATTCACAGAATTCGTTGTTGCATGTGATTTTGGTCAAATTCAGTATGAATAAAATTTATTTTTGACCCTACTTGTAAACAGTGACTATTAATTTTAATTTTTAAATATAATATTACATAAAACCCACCAAAGTTTACCACATTTTTTATAAAAAATTTTTTTTATGCATATAAAAATAAAGTAAATATTACTATAATAATTTAAACTTTTGTTGAAAAAAAAAAGAAATAAATAGACTATGTAGATAAATATCCAAGTAAACATCATACAAGTTTAGCTAAAATCTCCTCAGTTAAATTTTAGAAAAGTATTAGCAAAAGATCAATAAAAATTTATTTAGCTAGAAGAGATAAAATATATGAATCATATGCATCTATCCCCAAAGCAAGATATTGCAATAAAAAACAATTAAACCAAGAGCTTAACGACAAGCTTACTTTCTAGATATCAAATGTAGAATGTAAAGGAGTAGTATATAACGAAAACATATTAAAAGAAAAGGCAATTAAAATAGTCGAAGAATTACAAATTACAAATTTTAAAGCATCAAACGGTTGGCATTACAAATTTAAAAAGAGAAACTAAGTAAGGAAAGTTTTAATGACAAATTAAATATATTAAAAGAAATGGCAATTAAAAAATCCAAAGAATTACAAATTTCAAAGCATCAAATGGTCGGCTTTACAAATTTAAAAAATGAAACTAAGTGAGGAAAGTTTCAATGATATAAAAAATATATAAAAGAAAAGGCAATTAAAATAGCTGAAGAATTACAAATTTAAAAGCATGAAAGAGCTGGCTTTACAAATTTTAAAAAAGAAACTATGTAAGGAAAGTTTTAATGATATAATAAATATATTAAAAGAAAAGGCAATTAAAATAGCTGAAGAATTACAAATTTCAAAGCATCAAACGGTTGGATTTACAAATTTAAAAAAAGAAGCTAAGTGTTTAATTTCAATAATTATAAAGAGAATCATATTGAGTTCTATGGGTAGATTAAATTGAAGTTGATTCAATATTCAACTGATAAAAAATATAATTGTGACGAAACGTCACTATTTTATAAACTTTTACCCACTAAGAGCTTAATTTCCAAAGCTAGAAACGGATCTAAAAAATTGAAAGACAGGCTTTTAATAATGTTTTGTACAAGCATGGATGGTTCGCATAAACTCAAACCTCTAATAATAAAAAAGTTTGCGAATCCAAGGGCTTTTAAAAATTTAAATTATAACAATCTCTGCCAATATAGATTTAATAAACGGGTATTGGATCTTGATACCACTCTTACGATCCAAGGAAGAAAAATAATGCTTTTATTAGATAACTGTCCTAATCATATAATGAAATATTCCACTGAATGTATTGAATTAGTATTTATGCCCAAAAACTCAACATTCATTACACAGTCTTTAGATACAGGAATCATAAGAAGAGATAAATCTAAATTTTTAATATTATATAACTTCTAGTATTGCAACCAAGATACACGATTCTACTTATGCAACTGATCTTTAAAAAACTAAAACATGTGGTAATATCCACTAGTTAGTATTGGAATGGTGTATCTGCGACTACAATTACAAATTGTTGGATCAAAGTATAATATTAAACACAAACAATTTCAGTAGAAGCAGATTAGAATTATTTATACGAAATAATCAAAGAGCATAAAATTGTAGATGAAACAAGCGTTAATTTATTACTTGAAGAATTTATTAATGAAAATGATTTTTTTTAGAAGGATCTTTTAGTAATGAAGATCGGATATTTAAGGGAGATAAAGAAGATCTTCCTGAAGAATTAATTGCAGCTAAAAAAATATGTATTGATGAAGTAATTAAATGTTACGAAACAATCAAAAGCTATATTTTTAGTCATGATAACACGGCAGATACTATAACGATTTCTGTATTAAATCGCATAGAAAAAGTTATTTATAATGAGAAGAGCTCTAAATAAACTGGAATAATAATTGATTTTCTCATAAAAAAATAAAAAATTTATTTTTATTATTACTTTTTGAATTAATTTATTTTTTAACCCTCCCAAGTTTACTGAAATTTTAAAGTCTTCCAAAAGTGGTAACCTTTAGAACCTTGACTATATTTATGTTCTAAAATTAAATTAATTTTAATTACAGAGATAAATTGAAATATTATAACACAAATATAGGTTTTTAATGTGAGCATTGAGCTTGCATACTTGAACCCAATTTATCTAAACAGCGCGTAATGTTTTAAAGACTTTGTCGAATTTCGTCTTCAACTAAGAATCAAAAACAATGTTTTCTTTGAATTGTAACTATTGCAGAAAATCTACATTCACAGATATACGATGTTGCAAAAGGTCAAATAATCTTGAAAGCTTTCTATGTCAGTGAAGGATATTCATTTGAAGCTTATATCTAAAATTTCATCAATATTACTTTTGTATGCAACATTTTCAATCTAGAACGCTGGTAAGTTCAATTAATTCCGCTCCATTCCAATATTTACAAATCTAACACATCAATGTTTTTCAAAAACGGTTTGAAGACCCATGAAAAATTCTAAACTTACAAATCACCAAAGTAGAAGTTAAATTGATCCAACAATGATTGAATGTGTCCTGAAATTTAATTCAATAATTTTGCCATATTGATCTGAGCATTTTCTTGTTTTTTAGTGAATTTGAACAGTTGATCAAACTTTTAAAATTTTATTTCCAGAAGCCGTTTTCTCCTAAGATCAAGTTTTTTAGTTTAAGCTGACACTTTATCAATAAGGGTGATTAGATTTGTCTGTTTTACTTGCATAGATAAATCAAGATAATTTATATACTCAAAGATTTTTGCAAGGTAGCCAGTGTAACAACATAGGAATTGTCATTGAAAAGAGTTGCAACTTGTTTATTTTTTTAACCAAGAATTTCAGATATTGAATCACGCAATTCAAGGAGCTTGTTAAAAACTTTTCCTCTTGATAACAAACTAACCTCAGTATACATCAGAAAATTCTCATGTTTTTGATCCATATCCATATATAATATTTTAAAAAGACGAGAATTTAGTAGGCGTGCTTTGATAAAATTAGTAACTTTGATGACCTGATTAAAAATAGATTTCAAGCCTGCACTCATAGTTTTGGTAGCAAAACATTCTCTGTTAATTAAAGAGTATGTAAATTTTGCTAATGGGACATAATAACGCACACGATTTTATAGTTTAGTTCATCTCCGGTCATTGCTGCATCCCCATCTTTGCGTACTCCAACACACTATGACCATTCAATTCATTTGGATGAAAAAAAACTATTAAGAATTTCAAAAAGTTCTAAACTTGTTTTTTTACCTGGACAAGTTTTGAAAAATAAAAAATCTTTTTAAACCTCATTTATCAAAATAAATCTGATATAGGCTATCAATTGTGCCTAGTCAGACACATCCGTGGATTCATCCAGTTAAATAGCAAATTTTTTACAATGCAGCAGTTTAAAAAGCAATCGTTCTCTAATGTCAGGAGATGCAGAAGCGATACCTCATTGAATTGTGTCATCAAAATTTGCATTCGATTTTAGTTTACTGACGTTGGCTTCTCCAATCATCTATCGACACTTATGTATAGCCGAAGGCATAATCAGTGTTTTTGCAATAATGTGTTGCTTTTTTTCTATTGCAATAATGTGTTGCTTTTTTTCAATTGCAAAAATGTGTGGCTTTTCGGCTTTCCAATTTCAATAGCGACCAAATATGATGCTCTCATTTCCTTTTCGTTTATTTTTGTTGCAGTTAAATGAAAGACTTTTTACTCGCTATTGCATTTTCTTGAGGTATAAAAGTTCCACCTGATTATCAGCGCAATCAGAGTGATTACTATTAAAATGCGTTTTAAATTTTGTTGGCTTTAGAGCTTAATTTGAAAGAGTTTGGAAACACAACACACAAGGAAGATTGGTTTAGCCTTTATGGTTACAGCTGTAAACCTACATTTTAAATACGTTTCGTCCTAACGTGGTACAGTCAAGCGCCTTTTTTTTAACTAAATCTTTTGTAATAGCATCTGTATTTTTTTTATCCATCGATTCAGAGATTAGTCTGACTCTGCAAAACGTTGATTTTCTACGTTTCTATTTATAAAAAGAAATTTATCCATTTATTACACGCGATTACTAGCGTTGAGCTGAAAGTCAAGGTCAAAGAAGTTTACTCGACTAACCGAGTAAAATTAAAACATTAAACGAAATAAAACAAAAATTGATAAGGTGTGGTAAAAAGCAGCAAGTTGTGGTTATCAGCCAGCGAAAAAAAAAATGAACTTGTGTCGGTCGTATTTTTAATAATATTTTTTTTACTATTTCTCTTTGCTTGTTGACTACG
>CAKKLC010013255.1:51345-75259 GCA_918559645.1 Ceratonova shasta
AGGCGGTTAACCTTGGACCACTGGTGGTCCACGGACAACAGATCAAGAACCGGGGCGCTAGCTGATCAAGTCAACATTCAATAGCATTTTCCATGACATCCCAAAACGACTATTAATAAAGTAGTTTCTAAATAAGTTGAAAAAATAAGAGCATGATTTTTCTGTAAAAAAACTTTACTCAGGTAGAAAATTTCTTCAAGTGGATGAAACGATGTTAAAATATAGGTTCAAATAGCACAGAGGTTGCCTAGTAAATAGAATTTATTATATAAACATAGTGGAAATTGTAAACGCAATAGAATGGGTCTTTGCAAAGATAATACCCAATAAAAGTTCACCAGCTTCATGCCAATAGTTTTTTAAATGTATTCATTAGTACAACAATCCGCACCAATGAGCATCGATGATACAGTCGTTATTCCAAAATAGGTTTCATCTATAGCACAATTTTGCACAAATTTGTTTTTATTAATAGGTTAGAGCAAGTTTATAAACAATCATTTGAGTCGTATCATTCGTTTATAAAATCATGGATAAGACAGCGAAAAGGTTTTAAGACAAGAAATAGCACAATTTTTCCCAAAAGAATTCTGCTATTACTATAATAACAGAACAAACTATCTACAAATTTTATTGATTTAATGAAATAATTTTTTTTAATTAATTTTACCATATAAAAATGGCCTGGATCCAAATTTCTTTTTATAAGTTTAGATTATATGTAAGACATTTAAATTTTTTTTTAAATTTTGTTGCTCTCCATCCTTTTATGATTTATAATAAAGATATATTTAATACCTATTCATAACTAACAGACGTCATTTATATTGTTTAAAAATCTAACGAATAAAAGTTTGTCATAAATTAAGTAAATTTTACTTATACATAGATCCTCTAAGAAATTAGTAATATATACTTTAACTACTTAAACTCGGTTCTTTTTATATTATTTATCTCAGTATTGCTATAATAGTACTTTTTCATTGAACTAGGGATAATCTAGTTAGTAAAGAAGAAACTTTTATGGCATAAATGACATACTTTTATAAAAATGATAATATTAAATTATACGTGTTTTGGTCTTATTTCTTGTTATTTAATGCATTGAAAAACATTCCATTGATTTATTCAATTAAGTTATTCATTTTGTTTCTTTTTTTCCAAAACTTTTTTAATATTATGGCTATAGGAACAAAATTATTGGACAAATCAAGGCGTACCATTTAATATTATTCTGATATATAATCAACACAAATAGATGGAATTTTTCTTTTAAATATAAATCAAATTATAATAATAGTCAGATATCTAATAAAGAATAAGCAGAATAAGGGTTGAATAATAATTAAAACGAAAGTGTTAAATATGTGCCATGATTAAGGTCTAAGATTGTAATTATTTCAGAACCTTAAAATTAGTTTCAAAATAGCATAATAGCCAATAGATGGTACAATGTAAAATTAATTTCCTATAGAAGATGTTTCTAGAAGATTACCATTGATTTATTTGTTTAAAGCTTTAAAAGAGCCAACACACCATAGAAAAATTAATATTATTTAAGAAAATTATACCAGTAAATTCTCGTTGATTAAAGATTCCTATATTATACAAGATATAACAAAATGAAACAAAATGAGGCTGTTGAGTTTTTGATTTGAATGAACAGAGACAATGTCCAAAATAAATGGATTTGTTAAAATTTTAAATACTAGGTGACTACAGGAAAGAAACTCCAAAATCAAGTTATTTATGATTATCAAAGTTTAGCCCTGTATTATTTTAGTGTATTTATGTACTAAGATAAGTTCAACCAAATGCTATAATTTATTGTTTTT
Source organism: Ceratonova shasta (assembly GCA_918559645.1). Lineage (NCBI taxonomy): Eukaryota > Metazoa > Cnidaria > Myxozoa > Bivalvulida > Ceratomyxidae > Ceratonova > Ceratonova shasta. Next base: position 53,181 of record CAKKLC010013255.1, read on the forward strand.
GATAAAATAAATAAAAGAATTATGACGCTTAAAAATACCAAATTTTACTTAATATCTGAAATATGGAACAAATTTATTTAACAATAATATCACATTTAACTAGGCACAGCAAATATTTACATTTTAAGATTAATAATTTTCAATAAAAGCTAATTGTAATCCCATACAATATGTTCTACTAATAAGTTCATAATCGTATTTCATCAGATGATTCTAGTAAGTAAGTTTAAAATTAATTTCTATTATTAAGACAAGACGATCAAAGACTGTGAAAAATATTCCTTAGTTATCACTTTATTATGATGTCAGTTTTTATTCATATAAACAATAAAAGGAATAAACAAAACAACTTTTTTGCTAGTATTTTACTTGCAAAAAACAACAATAATTGGAATTATTATTATAGAAAATAAAGAAGAATTTTTTATAGTTTCTTAATAATCCAAGGTTATTAATCCTTGTTTTTCTATTCTCCTATATAAATTTGAAAATTATTTTCTTATGATATGCAAAACTGAATCTTTTTAAAGCAAACATTTGTGAAATAAAGATAGAAATAATAACAAAAATACTTGGGACTACATTTAATTTTACAATTTGATAAAATGTGAGTTTTAAAAGATAGATCAAACGGCTTAAACATATATCGTAAAATATAGGTTGTGTATGTAATCCATCAAACATTTAAACGTATACTAGATTGAAAACTTTAAAAATCCTATATCCTATAAAAATAAGCAATAGGAATAAAAATACAACAAAAAAAATCATGTTGAAAATAGAATAATGCCTTTCATTCTATTACAGAACATTAAAACAGTAAAAGAAACTAATAGAAACTTACAATTTTTAAAAATCTAATTTAAATTATCTTGGAAAAGAAGTATTTGCAATATTATATTTGAAAATAGTCAAAGTTAATGTAGGCCAAAGACATTTCTATAAGAACATTCATAATATCATTTTCTTAGAATATACAAATAATTAATAAATTGTTTTTTAATAATAAGAAAAGTCGGTTTATATTTTAATGTGTAATTAAAATTGGTTTTGAGAAATATAAATGATAGAAAAAAAGTTAACAAGGTTTTTACTATATAATTTGTCTTTAGACAGTGCGCTTACAAATTGTTTTTAGGCAATATAATTTTATAATGTTTTCCAATCTTTCTAGTGTTATCTGTATTTACTTTTTAAAAGACGAAGAAAATATCTATAGTGACCTAAGAATTATTTTTATATCCAATTTCTATTTATAATAAATTGATAAAAAACATTAATATGCCCCTCAATTTGATGAAATTAAAAAATACTAATTAAATTTAATATTATAATTTTAAAAAAAAAATTAATGAATTTTTAAAAAAAATATAAAAAATATAAAAAATTAAAATAATAAAATTAATTACAATAATATTTAAAAAATTTAAAATAAAATCCACGAAGTATATAATATAGCTTAATCGTATTACGGCAACACTAGAAGCAACATTCGCGTTTGTATTTACTTTGGCCTTATTCAAAACAAAAACACGTGCCAAAATTGCCAACGGGAAATGCATCAATAAGACGGAAAAAATCCGCATGGTTTAGAATAGAGATGGCGGTGTTTGACTAGGACATAAAAAACCCTAAGTGCTTTTAGCGGAAGCATTTTTGAGAGCACAAAAAGGCTGATAAATGACTGATTGTATATGCTTTATTTTAAAGCATTAGATATTTGGATGCATAAAATTGCCCTCGAATATGGGCACAAGGAGGATTACATAAGCAGCTACATTAATAAAGTGTTAGAAGTTATTAATAATTTGAAAATAATTTAAATTTTTAGTCCGTTAGAAGGTATTGAAGATTTCGTATAAGTCGACGAAACGCATTTGGTCACTAGAAGAAATCAAAGCGGCAGAATTCTCAGAGGAGAAGGATATTGAGTGCTGGACAATTAGTAGAACAAAAAAAAGAGTGCGTTGTATTTTGGCTTGTAAGAGAAGGAGAGTAAATTCTGATTCTTTTATTTGAAATAACGTAAATGTGAGGACAATGATAATGAGTGGTTTGTGTAGTAGCTATAGGAATATTAATCTTTTGGGTTATCGACACTTTTCCCTGAATCATTCAATCGACTTGATTTATCATCAGAATAACAGCTGTCACATTTAAAATATTGAATCGTTTTGCAGATAGTTTAAGAAGATATTACCGCAAGTAAACAGTTTTGAGCTGTTGAAAAAAGATTTTAATTGATTGGTTTTTGAGTACAACGAAAAGTTTAATAAGTATGTGAGAAATTCAATTTTTATCTAGAACTGTAATAATTATTAGCTATTTTACCATGTATTTTTATATTTATAGTTTTTTAATTATTTAAATTTAAATTTAAATTTTAATATTAAATTTATTTTTTTTGCCACTCCTTTCCCTTTCCCCTCCCCTTCACCCGCATTATGTGGGTTTTACTTTTTATTTTTCTAGTCTGGGATATTAGAAACTAGTACAAAATAAGATTATATTTATAAATTATATAAAAAACTAATCATACCAAGTATCTAAATATTAAAGATCAAGCTGAATTTTCCATAAGGTTTAAAAATGATTTTAATTCAATTTGATCAATAAAATTATAAATATTTGAAAATCTATGAAAATAAAGTATAACAAAGACATTATATTATTGAATCTTTATAAATAGATGTGTGTTTTAATCAGTAATATTATTCATGTATGTACACAGGGCATGATCTCAACATCCTACACTAAAATTTAGGATAATATTTATTATACGGTGTATATTTAAATTTTTATTAATATAAAATGTTAAATTATTATCTGAAGTAAATAATAACTGTAAGATTGTTATTGATTAAAAGCATAAAATATATCGTGGAAAATAATGTACTGACAATAAATTATAAATTAGGAGAAAGGTATAAGAAAATGAAAATATAAATAGATGTATTTAACTAATAGATAAAATTTTTGTCAATTGTAAATATAAAGTGTTTTAATTTAAAATCGGAAGCAGCAATACTGATTTTATTATCGAATTTGTGGTAAGATGTCGGAACAATAGAATATTCCGAAATATTTAGTCTATTATAGTTTAATTTTTAATGAACAATTTCATCGTGAAATCGTATATTATGTTTTAAAATGTTGTACATTGTAACTTGATTTAATAAATAAACAATAATCAAAATATTTTATTGGGAATGATATCAAAATTTGGTAGTTTTTAAGCAAAAATAATTAAGCTAATATAGAATTTAATTCACTACTTATAGTTAACTGATTCCTTATAATCAATGGAGGCAAATTCATCTTGATCAAGTATTAATTTCAAGCTTATGTTATTCAAAATAAAGTTTAGGATTTTTATATTCTCTTAGGAACAAATATTTTTATTTGTATAAAATATTTAAAAAAAGATTTTAATGAATTTTCACCATCAATTATTTTGGTGTACTACATACTTACATGTGTATCATTGAATTATAGTTTAAATTTTTAATTATTTAATTTTACCGTTCCTAAAAATATGATTAACATTTTTTTATTTATGTATTATAACTAAAGATGATAATGTTGATCTAAAGGTGCTTGTGTTTTAAAAGTATTACTGTACTAAAACAATAATAATATATAAGGTTTGTAGATATAAGATTTTTTCAAGTGAAAAGTTTCCTGTAAAAGCTACTGCAAACCAAAGAAATTATTATATCCTGATTAGACTTTTAAATGCAATACGAAATATTTTTACCTGTATAAACTATATTAATTTTGTAGTTGTCTCTTTTTTGTTATTATTTGTAACCTTGGGTAGGAATGACGATTTAATTTAAGCTTATAAGATGTAAAGTTGTTAAATAAAACCTTAAAAGATATTTGAGTTTGGTAAATTAAGAATAAACTATAATAAATCCTGAATTTTAAAAGGTTTTTTAACACAATTTTATTGAGAAAATAGTGAAATAGTGTAATAAGATACATCTATATTCAAATATTATAGTAAAGTAAATTTGATTTTTAATAAAAAAAGTAAACTTAGATTCATTAATACGTGCTTAAAAGTTTTTGTGTAAAAAATAACATTCAACTAATTGTATCCTATAAAAGTAATTAAACTCATGCTAAATTATAATATTATAGAAAAAAGTTTTTTTTTAAATTTGTATAAGATTGATTAAAAACAATAATGATTAATCATAGGTTGTATTTAGTTTAATTTATTATTAATTTACTTGCAATTGTTTATAATAAAGACAATTATATACATAGATACTAATTTTTGGAACTAGTTTAAAGAAATTTATAGGAAATTTATTACTTAAATTAATAAATTTTGACATTTATAGTTCTATAATTATGTTAATCTAAATATTCCCCTTTAAAATAAAAAAATAAAGTTTTAATAAAAGGATCATCCAAATTTTTTTATCTATTTAATAATTTATAATTGGTAGGGAATCCAAAAATTGTATTTTAAATTAAAAAATTGCATTTATTGCATTTAAAATCTATAGAAAATTGCAATTATAGTTAACACTTTTTCTTTAATTACATTCAACTATAGTTGATTCCTCTGTTGTTTACTTATCCATGCTATCTTCCTCAATGTTTTTTTCTACCAGTTTTGCATAAAAAGGTGCTACTTTACTATTTAATACATGAAAAAATAATTAAAAATATTATTTCTGTGAAAGTTACGTTCTTTTGCCATTAGTTCCTTAAAAATCGAAAAGCATCTTTCAACTAGTATAGACTTCGGTGGGAAATTGTTCAAAAGAATATACTTCGATGGTGACACTTTATCTTTTAGATCCTAAGTTGCGATTTTTGAATGTCGTTTACTTCTTATCGTGCTTTAATATACTATTTAACATCGGCTTTATCGATTGTAAAATCCAATGTTGAAATTATTTTATATCCAGTCATGTAATTATATTTAGATCCTTCAAAATTATCTGAAATTTCAAATAAATAACAATAAGAACACCCGATTTCAAACAGATCTTTGACAATATTAGATTGTAAAACAGCCTTCTTTGCATTTGAAACGATATTTCCATTATTGTTAAGACCCAGAACTATCTCTTTTATAGTCGGGAAATTATCATCATAATATTAATTAGCCTTCAACCATCTAGACCAACGTGTTATTATTACATTAGGTGGCATTCCTATTTCTTCAGACATCATTAAAATATTAAGTTTCTGGAAACTTAATGCCTTTATAGAAGCAATTCATATATCCACCCCTTAAAACGATTCTCGTATTCTCATAGCCACGTTATGCAAAAAATAGGCAAGGCATAAAACTTGTACCAAATACGGTATTGTTTTCTTCATCTCTTCACCAGCTTTCACCATGTAGCGAGCTGCATCCTATATGATTAGGGCCAAACTTGTTCTTTTAACATTTATTTTTTCAAATGCATCATAAACTAATTATTATATGATAATTAAATTTGGATTCGTACAAAGCTCATTACAATCTTTAAAAAAAAATTTAATAGGAGTTTCTAGTCTTGCAGCAAGAACGCTTACATCCTTTTTTCTTTTTATTTCTATTTCGTCTATAACCAAAAAAATATCACCATATTCCAAGTAATATATCAATTCAAATTTATGTTTAGAAGCAAGATCAACAACATGATAGTATGCGGTAGAAGCTGGTATTATTGATCCATTTAATTCAGCAATAAACTTTTGATAGCTATCATTTCATAATTTAAGGAGCGGAATGTCTGCTTTTACTAATAGTTGTATTAATTTTATAATTTTATCATCGCCTTTAGTAGTGAAAAAGGCTTGTGAATAGATGGATTTTTCGGAGTTAATATATTTGTTTGTCGCCCTATGTAAATCCACATTAGAATTTCCAGTTGAGTCGACGACACATTAATATATTTTGCAAAACAACTCTCCCTTTGGGTTACTATAAATTCATTTTTATAAAGTGATACATATTTTGTTACTTGAATGTATCTTTCTTCTTTTTTTCGTCCCATATGAAGGCTAAAAAATAAATGCAATTTTATTGCATTTAAATCATAAAAATTGCATTTTAGACGCTTTAATAATTATTTATTATAAAGTTAATATTAGTATATACAGTAATTTATGATTTAATAAACAGAATACCTTAAGCTTTGGATAATTAGATAATATAGCTGTATTAAAGTTAAAGTATGTTTTATCATATTTCTGATCATTTTTTTATAAAATTTTGAATCTATCTAACATCCTACTAACCTCAAGTTTACATTAATTAGAATATTGAATAATTTTTTTATCATGTATAAAAATATTGTTAGAAATATGTTATTTTGAAAAAATATGCACGAACTTGAAAAAATTAAATAATATACACAGTGAACCCACTATATTTTCCACCTCTTGAATTTACCAATTTTTTTTAATTGTTTCAATTTCTATTGAAACATCTAAAATTTTCCAAACCTCTCAAATTAAAGACATTTTTTTTTTGAAAATTTTTAATTGTACTTAGCTAAATTTAAAAACTATAAGAAAAATCATTAAAAGTTTCCGAAAAGCTAGAAATAGTCAAATATACAAAGAAGTTTCCACAATATTCAGATTCAAGGATAGCTAAAATTTTCTCAATTTAATTCGGAAAAAATATATCTAGAAGATCAATTAAAAATTTCAAAGATAATTTTAAAAAATCTAAGATAAAGCTTCTTTTAATTCAAGTTTTATCCACAAAAAAAAGTTATAATTTAAGTTAATTAATGAAAAACTTACAGAATGGATTGATTTTTGAGAGTCAAAAGTGGGGTTTTATAAGGAAGCTTTGATTAAAGAGAAGTCTCTTGAAATCGCAAATAAACATCATATCGATTATTTTAAAGCCTCTAGCAGATGGTTAGAAAAATTTAAAAATCATAATAAAATTTCCAACATAATATTTTCTGGAGAAAGGTTTGGGGTTTCAGAAATTAAATTTGGAGATTATTATAAATCATTTTTTGAAATAGCAAGAAAAATATTTTTAACTGCGATGAAACCGCATTATTTTACAAACTTGCCCCCTCTTAAAGCTTAGTTAAGAATGCCAAAAACGGTATAATGAAATGTAAAGAAAGAATATCTATTGTTTTTTGTACAAACATGAATGGAAGTGAAAAACTTCCTACTTTAGGATTAAGGAAATTTTAGAATGCTAGAGCGTTAAAAGGGTTTGACGTACAAAATTTCTGCAGATATTTAGCCAATAGTAAAGCTTGGATGACTTTTTACGAATTTAACTTATGGTTATGTAATTGGGAATCTGAATAAAAAAAAATAATAGAAAAATTTTATTATTGATGGGAAATTGTCCTGGGCATAAAATTACATTTGAATCAAAAAATATTAAAATAGTTTTTTTACCAAAAATTCATCATTTAAATCTCAACCTTTAGATTATGGAATCATTAAAATTTTTAAATCATAGTTTTATAAATATCAGATTTAAAATATTATAAGTAAAATGACTAAAGATAAAAACGCAGAGCAATTATATAAAGTATTTGCATTTAAGGATGCAATTATGTATTTAAGTCGGGCTTGAAAAGATGTTGAAAAGAAAAACATTTTAAAACTTTTGAAAAAATGCAGCATATAATCCAAATAAAAGTTTTATTGAAGATAATAATGATTTTACACATATTTCAAATTTAATTAAGGATTTAAAAATCTGTGATGCCTTTACAGTTGAAGAACTTTTCGAACATGTAATTGATCAAGAAATGGAAAAAATTATCTATATTGAAGAAAAATATAATACCGATATTTTTCTAGAAGTGGTTGGTTAAAATGTTTCCACGATTGATGAAGCGATGACTAGCTATTTTACTCTTAAAAGCTACCTTACAAGTGAAATTCATAATGGTCAAGATTATTATGATGAACTTAAAGATATTGAGATTCTATTTTAAAAAAAAAAAGATTAATGGTAAGAAAAAAAAAGAATTTTATATTATTTAAAAATAAATACAGTAGAGTTCCCATTTTCCGAACCTATTGGGACTGGTATTTTTTAATGCTGCTTCGATAACAAAAATTTCGGATAAAAAAGTCATTTAAATTAAAAAATATTTTATTGGTTTTTACTTCAGGTTTCTAAATTTTTATTTTCAACAAATGTAAATCCATACATTCTTTCTGACATTCACATCACTCAATAACATATTTTAAAGCTACGTTACTTCATAACACGATAATGCATTAGATTTATCTTTCTTTTTGAATTTTAAAATCTTCGGAATCCTCAGACTTCTTATCCAATTCGTTACTCAACTAAACATTTTTAATAATATCATGATCTTTAAGAAATTCGTAGCTGGATCATCTTTATCACACTCTAACCAGTTTTGCAAAATATTTTCATTCATGCATTGATTTTCCCCTATTTAAGATTAAAATTGTCTATATCAGTTTTTATGAAGTTTATATTATCTATAAAATTAGTACTTTTATCGTTTTTAAAAATTGATAAATCAATATCATCATTTGTTTCATATTTTTGTGCTCATTTTCTTTAAAAAAACTTATTCCGTGAATTTTTAACTGTAAAAGATTGAACATTGTTCCAAGTATCAGCAATAAAGAAACAAAACTCTTAGATTAAAAAATTTTTAATAAATTCTAGTTCTGTCTTATAAAATTCACAGTTTTAAAGTTTACAAATAAGTATTTTTCTATCATTACGTTTTACTAATTTTATTACTCCCTCATCAATAGGTTGAAGTAGAGATGTTACTTTCGGTGGTAAATACATTACTTTAAATTTGATATTTATACTATTTAGGAGATTTTATGTTGGATGGGATGGTGCATTATCAAAGACTAGCAGAACCTTTTGTCGAATATCCAACTTTCTTTGATAATTTATAGCTTCATGAATAAAACATGTATCATACCAATAATTAAAAAAACTTCACAAATTTATCAAAGCATTACTTTGATTTTTGTATTGAACTGGAATATCATTACTGTTTTGGAAACAACAAGGGTTTATATATTTTTTTAATTATTAGCAATGGTAATTTATGATTTCCTGAAGAGTTACTACATAATAATGATGTAATTCTATCTTTTTTCGTTTTATAACCTGAAATATATTTTTCATTTTTTCCGACCAGTGTGCTTGTAGGCAAATTTTTTCACAATATTCCAGTTTCATCAGCATAATAAATTTTTTCGGGTATATATCCTTCTTCCTTAATATATTTATCCAAAGCGTGTAAAAAATCATTTGCTGATATAAAATCAGCTGCAAGTTTATCCCCGTGTGTTTTCAAATAATGTATGCCATGCCTCGCTTTAAAATTTCTTAACCATCCTATACTCCGTTTAAATGTTGTGTGTGAAATTAATTCTGTGGCAAAAAATATTGACTTCTCACATATCAAAAGCCCACTTATTGGCACACTGATACTGCGTTTTGTAAAAACCACTGTATTTAAGCAGCATCCAAATTTTCATCACTTGGGTGTTTCATAGATGTTCTATGTATCAGTTTAAAGCTTATGTCTTGTTTTGATATATAGTCCAGAATACGATCTTTGTAAACTCTGATATTTGAAACCTTAGATTTTCCGATATTATATTTTTCATCCACAAAGATAATGCTTGCACCATGATCTAACAATTTTATTATATCTAAATTATCTTCTAGATTAATGATTATTCTTTTAATTGACATGTGGGCATAAAAAATTAATTCGGATAATCGGAACTTCACTGTAATTAGTTCATTTTTTTTTTAATTTTTTTGTTAAACCTCTTTAATTTACCACCCTCTTAAATTTTCCATTTTTTTAAAATCAACTAAATTGGAAAAAGATAAAGTGTTCACCGTAATTATTTTAGTTTCCTAGTTTTAATGAATCATTTTTATACTATATTCATAAAAAAAAATAGCATATCATATGTATATTTGAAGGATTTGATTTGTAAATTAAAATTCTAGTTTAAAATAAAAAAATATTAAAATTTCAACAAATTAATCATTTTCATACAAAAGATTAACTTTTATTAATTTATTTCTTGATTTTTATAAGTGGAAATTATAGGTAAAGATTTTTAAAGTATTATAGAAACAAAGTTATCTTCAAATATAATCTTAATAGTTATGTCTTCATTTGATCCTTATTTCAAGTTTAAATCTTGAAACATTCAAATATGAAGCTCTTAAAAAGATTACCGTTGATATTAAATAATTATAAATTTATTGTCTTAATTCCAATCAATATAGAAAATTAATGCATTTATTAAACCAAGTAACAAATATTACAACAAAAGATATTATCCCAAAATGAGTTTAAGAATGGAATATATTATCGTTATAATATAAAATTATATTCTTTAGAAAACATTAAAGAAAATAATATGAATATCTTTTTACTTCTTCAAAATTTCAAAAATATGAATTTACTCAATATAAAAATTAGCCTTTTATTTGAAATTATTTTTTATTGCGTTCTAAAATATACCTTTACTAACATAACATGTCCTTTATCAAGTATAATAAAAATATAAATAAAACCTAAACGTTACAAATACGTCATTTTAATTTGAAAAATTGTTGAATCAATAAATAAATAGTTTTCTATAGTGGTAACTAAGACTATTAAAGAGATTTTATATAATATTATATGGAAAAAATTATTTAAAGTAATCATACATAAAGAAATAACGAATTAATTTTTTACTTTTAAAAATACAGCCAACCTTCGATTTATCGAATCCTGGTTTACCAAAAATCTTGATTTGAAGATAAAAAATTTACTATTTCTATTAAAATTTCGCATCTTTACAATAATTAATGAACCCATTTTTTACCAATTTTTTTCAAGCGTGCCCATGAAAAACAATAAAATGAAAACATGAAAATCCTACACCATAAAACAAATTATATGAAGTTGTTAGGTTTATGAAACCAATCCCACATATACTCAAGTAGAGTTAAGCTGAAAATGGAATATTCCTGTAGAAGTTATAAATTCTTTACTGAAAAATTCAGAAAAAATCTAAAAGAACTACATGACTAATTACGAGATGGTCATTTTGATTGCAAGAAATATTAAAAAGTCTTTTAAATATGATACGCTAGATAATGCAACATATAATATCTTTGTTTTTATGACAAAAATGGGCAGATAATATCAAAATATAACCTTAAAAAGGTTGAATTGGCAAATTACAACAATCTTGGCATCAAGAATTTTAAAGCTTCTTGGAATTGGTTAGATAGGTTTAAGAAAAAATTTGAAATTTAAATATTTAACGATTTCTGGTGAAGATATTCTCGTCGACAGCACAATTTTAGCATAAAATTACGAAGACTTTTTAAAGAAAATACATCAATATATGCCTTATAATATTTTCAATATAAAGATAACACCGCATTAATGTTTAAAAAACATACCGGAAAAAATCTCGTTTTGAGTCATAAAGATAAAGTTTCTGGAAAATTCAGTAAAGACAGAGTAACTATGCTGTTTTATTGCTCACAAGAATAAGAAAAGCTGACCTCTTTTTTAAATGGAAAGAGAAAAAAAGCATATGACTCTGATAAACTGTTCTGAAATTAATGAAATAATCTATAAATCAAGCAAAGAGGCGTGGATGACAAAAGAACATATCGATGAATGACTTTTATATGTTAATCAATGCTGTATAAATAAAAACAGAAAAATATTGAAGTTACTCGACAATGCACCTTGCCACTGAATATCAAATAGTTTTTCTAATGTTGAATTATACTTTCTTCTTGCTAATAAGACATATCATATTCAACCACTTATTTTGTGCATCATTCGGTTATTTAAAAATTTTTATCAAAAATTATTTTTGGGAGAGGCATTGTTGTACTCACAAGCCTAAGATATACATATCTTTTGCAAAAAAATCACGATTTCAGATGCAATAATTGTAATTTTGAGGTATTCAAATTCGGTAAATATCGATACAATAAAAAATGGAATCAAAAGAGCATGGCAAATTTTAAAAATGCTATAAAAAGCCAAGAAATATATTAAGAGTTTGCAGAAAAATAAATTAAAGAAAGCCAAAGTTGTAATAAGCCTTTTATTTGCAAGAATGAAGTTGAGTTCAAAAATTATATTTAAATTCAAAATTCTGTAGAATACTCGGAAAATATTGCAGAAAGTTAAGAAACCATTAAAGAACTCATAATAGGACTTAATGATGCGTTAGATCAGTTTAAAATGCTCAAAAAATATTTGTGGAAACATTCCTGAAGCGTTTGAATACTTAATGCTTTGAAAGAAAAAAAAGGAAAAAAGCCGCTGATCATTCTGGGAAGATAAAAATTTTAGATATTTTAATTAAAAAATAGTTTTCGGTTTTCTTATACTATCATTTATCTGATTGAATGGTGTCTGGTTAAAATTTTCGTTACCCTTTTTTTAACGAAAACGTTTTTTTTTGGTAGATTGAATTAGTTAAATTGAGAGTTGACTGTAGTTGGATCTAATATGGTCGAAATACAATTTTATTTAAAATAATTCTTTAATAAAATTAATTCATATAGAGGTAACAGTTTTAATAATTAGAGCATAATAATCTAACAAAATAATGTTAGACAAGTTTTTATAACTATTTATTTATTCAGTTTCAATTCTAAAGGTTCTTATATTTGTAAAAATTTCAAAAATATTGATATCATCTTGAATTAATTATAATAATATTATTGATAAAGAATTAATTGAATGAAAGTAGACAAAAAAGAGTAATTGGGGTACAAAATTGTTATAATATATCTAGAATAATAATTAATGTATTCACGTATACAAATATAACAAATATAACAAATTTTTTTAAATATAACGTTATTCATATAGATATAGGTTCAACATGCATTTAAGATAAATTTAATAACATTTCATTTAACAGTTTATTATTTTAATCTTATAATAGCAATAAAATGAATATATTTGTTTTAATATTAGAAGCCAGATTTCTGGAATAGTTACTTGTTTAAATATTACTATTATATATATAATTGCAGCCTTTTATATTAAAATCTGATTATACATCCAAGAAATCATTAATAATATAACATCTTACATTTATTCTTATACTTTGATCTGATTATTTTCATATACCATAAACCATATTTTTTCAATCTTATCATTCGTTAATGTATTAATAATAATTTTATCACATGATCTCATACAATATACATTTCAATAGAAAAAATCAGTTTGTTATATTTTGTGACTGGGACATTTAATCAATCGTATTATTAGTATTATCAACGAAAAATAATTAATTTGTAATTATTATTTGGGATCATGGAAATAAATGCTCCAACCGTGATCAAGGATAAAAATGACCCGTAAGTAATATTTTTAAAATAAAATAAATTAATTCAAAAAACCTAAATTGGATCAAGTGCCTACGATTTAATTTATTAATTAATTAAATTAATAAGTTTTACCCTTACATTATGAGAAGTCATTATTATACAAGCAAGAATGAACCGATAATTAACTTAATTAATGAAGAAATAATTGCATATCTTCAAAGGATCGGTTTTGTAAATTGTACGATACGGTGCCCTCCTTGCGCCGTTTTTATGTCTAGCAAACCATATACACGAAATAAATATGGGATGGCATTTAGATGTGTGACTAAGCTATGTAACTGACAAACAAAATATTTCAACATCAGAAAAAATTCAATATTTAAAAGATATAAATTTGAATTAAAAGTGGGAATTGAATTATTATAGAAATTTTTTTTTGAAGAAAAGCAAATAAATGTTCTAGAAGAAGTTAATGTTCACAAAAGAGTTCTTATAGATTTTTATGATGAATTAAGACAGTCTTGTGTTGGATATTTTTGAGCAAAATGCTGTATTACTTGCAGGATGGTGCCTTATGTGTTAAATTTATGATAGTTTATTTAGACATAAGTAAAAGTATCACAGAGCAAGGGTTTCAGATTATGAATTATGGGTATTTGGTATAGCTGTTACAAGTTTTTAATCAAGCAAGCTCTATTTGCAAAGCGTCGAAAATCAATCTTAACCTACATTATTAGAAATAATTCAACAAATTTGCAGAGAGGGTACCATTATAGGTCTGACAAACGGGCTTTATCTAATAATATTTCAAGCTTGGGGTTTGAAAATATAAATAGAAACCATAGTCTGCATTTTGATAATCCTACTACATACATCCATACTAAGAATATTGAAACATTTTGGGCAAAGCTTAAGTATAGGATAAAAAGTAAAAAAAGGTATTTTTGGTGAAAAGGACTTATATCTTGCAGAGTGGATGTCGAGAGATAATGTTATAGGTAAGAATTTCATGAAATTAATTAATCTAACTAAATTATATGTATAATTATATTTTATTAATTTGGTGAGAAAAACAGGCACCTGATCCGCTAAATTTTTATCAATTAATTAGTGTTACGTTAAGCATTATCCTTAAAAAAAAAATAAAATGGAAAAAATTTGACGTGATGGCTAATATTTTTTCCATGATTTATTATTTGTTGAGAAATTTTTTTGTAAATGTCATATAAATTTTTTATAACAGTAAAATTCATATCAAACTTAATATTTTTTTATATCAGAATATTACAGTTCAATAAAAGGTATGTTCATTTTAATGTATTAAAACTCGTTTAAAGATGTAAAAAATCAATGATTTATAATTTAACCTGGTATAATAATTCTTTATATCCTAACCTGATTAGAATGTCTTCATAAATATCAGTTTCAATAAAATCTATTATAACAGTCCCTGGAGAAAAATTTTTAAACATTTGTTTTAATTCTGGAATTTTCCAATCGTTCCCATGCCCATACAAACGAGAATCAGGATTTCCAAGCTTTGTTTTCACTTTATTAATTAATAACAGTACCTAAATTTAATGGCAAATGTGTTATCATGTTATTTTGAATATAGAGCTCCTTTAACCCTGCATAAAAATTCCCAATAAACTCAGGTAATTTTTCAAAATTGTTCCCTCGTATACTTAGCTATAAATAATTAAAGAATAAATACAGCTTCTAAATTTAGCAAATCTCCCAATTCTATGGGTAATGAGTTTAATTCGTTGTCACTCAAATATAATGCTTTTAGGTTTACTACATTTGTTTTATCGATTACTTAAGCATGATAGTTGTTTCAACTGCATAGAATCACTGATATTATTAAAAGACAAATCCAAAACTGTCAGATTTTCTAAATTGATAAAGCATTTATTTTGCAATGTGGTAATTCTATTATTCCTAAAGATTTAATTACTTTACATAAAGTTTAAGAATAAAAGGGTTGTGTTCTCTTTAAATGTATTAGAAGTCACCGTCTATATTTATTATAAAGTTACAGCTAGTTTATTGTTAGTTATTGATAAAAATTCAAGATCATTCAGTTTTCCAATGTTAGTTCCTAGCTCTTAAAAATAATAATTTTGTATGTACTCTCAACACTAGAGTTTGTTATAGTCATCATTTTCACTGAATACAAATCATCTAATCATCAAACTATCAAATTACCATAGTTAATTAAATCTAAGTCTTTTATGGTATCCCCATCTATTCTAAGTCTGTTTTCTTTTATGCTTTTTTTATAACTTTTCATTTTGTCAAACTATTAATTAATAAAAGCTTTTTCCCTTGTTAAATTAAGTTTTGCTCAAATGAATACAAAGATAAATAGATAAACAGGTTTTAAATGGATTCATATCTGATTATTTAATAAACTTATTATTTGTATTTGTCATCAAAGAAAGAATTAATAAAATTAATTGATTGATTGAGAATAAATTATGTTGAGATAACGATAGATTTTGTAAAATTATATTTCGCTTCTTTAAATAAAAGTAGATTATTTTATTTATTAAACTTGAGTATTTAAAATCTTTTGGGCTAAATTAGTTGGGCATTTTAATAAGATTAGATGTTTCTTAAGGTTTTGCAACAAATGAATTCAATAAATATTATTTGTTTAAAATATTTGAATATATTTTGGTATTCTATTCAAAAATTTTAAAAAATAGTGCTTTTAAGCTAGATATACTTGAAAAATCACATAAATATTTTCTATATTTAAAATTCAGCATATTATACCAAAAAGAAGTAGAAAACATTACTTTGTCATAAGTTGTTATTTTTTTTTCTCCCTGAGTATTAAGAGGACTATGAAAATAGAAATAAAACTTAAAATTCTAATTTAACTGGTTCAACTTAATAAATATTAATTTTTATCATGGTTTATTTCAGATCGAAATTTTAAACCTCTCAAATTATTCAAGTAGGTCGTATTTATAAACTAGAAATAATTTATCTGTGTATATTTCCCAAGAATCCAAAATTTATTTATAATAGGTAAATTTACTTCAAGAAACATTTAAATCACTGATAAAAAAATGTCATGATATCAGATATTGTTTATTTAATATATTTAAAGAGTTGCAAATAATTTATGATTCAAATGAAATGATATAAGTTCGAGATTTAGATTAATAATTATAAAATAAATTAATCTTTATACAAAGTCTTGAAATCTTGGATAATGGATAATATTAAACGTAAAATATTCTTTATAACCCATCTATATAAATATTAATAAGATAAATAATATATCACAGGTATAATTATGATAAATTAAATGAAACGTTTATATGTATAAATCATTAATTAGCGTTTTATCTGAAATACTTTAAGCCATCTAAATTCATCTAAGAAGTATTACTATTCTCATTTTTAATTTCTGAATGATGATTAAGTTTATTTCTTACTTATTTTTAATTGGCGCTTCTTCGGAATCCCCCACCGTTATCTTATCTCCTAGTTATTGAAATTGAACTATAATCTAATCTTAAAACTGCTAGAAAAAAAAAGATGTGGATCTGATCTCTCAACTATAGAGAGTCATCTGCTCAAATTTATGTGAAGAGAAAGATTTAAAAATGATTTTATTGTTTTTATTACCATTACTTTTGCTATATTTTCTAGTGACACGTTAAATATGCTTCTATGTACTTTCTGTTTGTTTTTTATGTTCCATTATTTTTTAGGGTTTTTTTACATGTAATTTTGTATTATTTGAATAAAATTTCAGTCTAGATTGGATTTTTCAAGAGACATCACATATTTCAAGAGTTATTTTACATAGTTTAGTTTATTATATTTTATTTAAAACAGTAAAATAAGGCAGGAAATTTTGAAAGAATAATACACGATGATTTCAATGATAGCAGTAGTGAGTAATAGTTTGAATGTAATACTGCTGATCAGAATACCAAATGAAAGCGTGTTACAGAAGATGATAAATTTCACCTCAAATACAATTCAATACTTCCTCGAAGGTCCTAGGTGCTTAAGTTCCACTTCATAACAAAACTCCTTTTGAGTTTTCAAATTATTTTTCAAAGACGACTTGGTAGACAGTATAATTAATATGACGTATAATTATATGAAGCAGAAAATAACAGAGTTACTGCCATTGTCAAAGAAATCCTTTTGGAAAAATGGAAGTATGTAGAACTTATAGAATTTTTGGCCTTCCTTTAAGTAATTTTTAATATTGGTACAATCCCTTCAGCCCACATTAAATAATGTTGGTCAACCAAGAGAATAGTATGATCTTATTCTATCCAAAGACATTGTCGAGAAATAGATTCTTGAAAAAATGTTGCATGCTCTACTTAAAATAAAATCTTTCCCGTTATCAGAACATTAGCACTCGTATTCAAAAAGTCAGCAATTTTCCAGAATAATTGACTGAAATTTTGTACAGTATTTGTACTATATAAAAATATTTACATTGATGAATCTGTTGTGAAATTTAAAATGAGAGTAGGTTTTATTAGCTACAATCCCAAAAAACCAAAAAAGTAGTGTATAAGAATATAATTACTTTCTGACTAGTACACAGGGTATATTTCTACAATTATCTCGTATTATGGCATTATAAACTGCAAAAATTTTTATTAGAATATTTATCCCCGTAACTACTCGCATTCCTTTTTATTTATTCAAGAAACTTCTTGATAACGTTCATAGAGTAAAAGGATAGATATGTATACAGACCGCTATTATAAGAGTATGCCTTTGAAGAAGCTTTAATTATTAAAAAACTAAACGTAGTAGCATTCAATAAAAATAATGCTATTGCCCTTTCATGGAAGGAAAAATGTGTTGTAACACATTTTAGTACTTAGGATATGTTAGAAACTAAATATTTATAGTATATTACGACATGGTGAACCTATCACGATCCAGTAGCCTAAAGGAGTGTTGAAATATACCAAAAATATGGGTTGTATTAGAGAGGAAATCTTTATATAGAAAACAACTGTTATCAAGAAAACCTATTACATGGTGGCGAAAACTGCACTGATGGTAGCTTAAATTACATGCTACTAATTTGTACTTTTTATGTATAAATGCCTGCAAAAAAAATCAAAAAAGCACTTTTACATTAGGTATTTATAAAAAAATTGGTTAATCAGTTAGTTAATTACTTTTATATGTTGTAATAAGCTTTAAAACAAGCTAATACTAAATAGTATTTGCAGCACTTAAATGAAAGCTCCACATCATTTGCAGTGGGATTTAAAAAGTCTTCATAGTATACTTGTATCGAAAGGTTTCAAGGAATGACTAGAAACAATATTTTATTGCAATAATTGCACCTGCAAACTAGGGATTCATATTGGAGGGTGCTACGAAAAGTACCATACCTTAAAAGTTTATAAAATTTAAATCATATTATCATCGACCTCTATATATATTAAAAAATTTCAACTAAAATAAAAATATTCCTATATCTAAACTTGACTAAAAATATTTATAGCTTCTCAATGTATCAAAAATAGCTGGACATGATGCGTATTAAACTTGAAATACTTCTGGCCCTTAGGGAATTATATCATAACTCCAATTTTTTTCCTTACACAATTTTTATTTTTTATAAGTAAAAAAATGTTTAGGTAAAAATTTTGAGTTTCATATTCACGTATAGTGCACGTAAGAAATTTTTGATTCTAATTAAAAAAATAAAATAAATTGATCATTAATAGTCAATTATTTATTGATTATTTGTAATATAATGTGATTTATCCTTTAAATTTTATTTCATGAAGATCTAAAATAGTAAAAATTATTTTGTTGTTAGAAGAAAATTCTTTTTATCAAACCAAAAGTAAATATATTTTATACCATAAGATTAATTTAAATACAATTTTGGTTAGATAAATGAATCAATTATACTAATATCGATTCCAAAGTCAAATAAATTTTAATTTTATTAAGATTTACCGTATCTTATACAATAACATTACAATAATTATATTTTAAACAATAACTGAACCTTTTTCCATATTAATCAAGTGTCAAATAAATCCTATATAATTTTAATATAAAAACCATTGTCAAATAGTTTTTAGGAATTTAAATTCATTCTAAATTTATTTAAAGTTGAAAAAATTTATATAAATTGTAAAAATTAAATTCTACCCTTTCATAAGTAAATTTTAATGTAAAACCATATATGACTGAAAATAATCCTAACAATAACAATTTTAGTTTTTATTAAATGATAGATTTTTTTGTATAAATCTACGATGAAATAATAATACGGTATAAAATAAAAATCTATAAAATTGAAATATTTTGCCAGTTTATTTTAATAAGGTTAGAAATCTCTGTCTGTATATTTTTTGACTAGATATAAATCTATTTATAACATTTTATACTTCATGTATTTTATTTTTTTATACTATCTATAAAAACATAAATAGACTCAATTTTATAAAAATGAGTATTTTTTTTAAATATTATTTCCTTACAAATAAATATTTAATTTAGAAGTTATATTTATGATATTCTTTGTTAATAATATGATTCCAGAAGAAATTATGTTTTATTTTATTGTTTCTACTATAATACTCAAAAATATTTCTCTAAAAATAAATCTAAACTAAAACTATTCATACATATAATTTTATCCTTAACATAAAATTTTTTTTTAAAATAGATTGTTATTTTGGTAATTGTTCAAATAGCATGGTAAGTTTTTTTTTAATTAAATCCTTATATAGTTTTCAAACTTGAATATAATAAGATAACTACATTAATGAAACAAACAAATAATTGATAACCGGTTAAATTCAAATTTCCAAATAATTACTATCGTATACTTCATAATGTAAAAATTTTTTACAGTTGCAATAATAAAATGACAAAAAATAGCTACATTTTGGGATTTATATTAGTATTTCTACTATTGTTGATCAATCGATTTAGTATAACTAAGTTTTGGTCTTTGAAATTAGATCCTATTAATTTCTATATGAAATTACCAATAATAATGCAGTTTGTGTATTTCAGAGTTTTTAAATGGGGTTTTTTGTACTTCAATTTTAATAAAATTTGTCACCATATATTTATGGTATTTAAATTATAATAATATTTCTTGAACATATTAATTTTCAGTCATAACTTTTTTAAAAAAATATATAATGATAGGAAATTACAAGAGTGTAAGAGAGGTATTATACACAAAAATAACGCTACTAAAAATAATAAAATTTTAAATATTTCAATGATTTTACTTTCTAGTTATTTTACTATTAACAATTAAATAAATTTTAAAATCTTTCTTCACTCATAATTAATCACTAGTATTTCTTTACTCTCTCAAAATAGCTAAAGAAATGTTCAAACTATAAGTTGTGACAGTAATTTTTAAACAAAATTGCATAATAAAAGTTATTTTGGTAAGAAAGTTTTTATTATACAATCTTCTAAGTAAGAACTCTTTAAAAATAATAAATGTTTGAAAAATTGTATCTTTTTAATCCAAAAAGTCAGCTGATATCTTAAAATGTAATAACGACTTTTCTGAATAAATTTAATCATCTTTAAATATTTCCTACAACAATGTAAGCTTTTTCTAAGTTTCTAATATTATATGCTGTCTAAATAAGACGTTTATCAAATTTAATGACTCACAGAAAGCTTTTTTATGACAATTTTGTTTCCAAAGATATCTTGTTACAATTAAAAAGAATGTAATAAGTTTTATTATGTGGTCATAATTAGACTTAAAATTGTGATCAATACTACCACTTGAGTTTTTATCATTTAGCATTTAAAATTGTATAGTTATATAAATATCAAAATATTTAAGAAAATGCATTGTTTCTTGCTATAAACTTTGTGAATTTTTATCTTTACACCTTACACTCATCCTTTTTTACAACATAACTAACATTTTAAGTACTTTTGATATTGAAAGAAAGGATATTGCATTTATCCTTTTGAGATCTTTTAATGATAACATCTCTTTAATGTCAGCTGTTAGTAGAGAAATATCGTGACAATTTGTTCAGCTGTATCAATTAACCACTACAATTTGAAACAAAGTGATCATTAATACTTCTGCTTAACTCCTTAAGTAAAATAATTATTGCATTTTTGTTAGAAAGCAAAAACGCTACAATTGTTACTATTATAGTTCACCTATGTAAAATAAATATTTCTTAGTGCAAGAAATATGTTATTTTATAATTAAAAACATTTAAAAGTAGTAATTGGTTCTCTTTACTTGCTCATATCTTTAAACAAACCGTTTATTAATAAAAAAACATCCTCAACCTCACGAATTCTATAAATATAAATCATATATAGTGAGTTTGAGTAAATGATATGTAAAGTGAATAAAATCAGCTTTTATTTTACAATTCTTTATTTTAGTATATAAAGATATGAGTTTACAAGCAAATTTTTTTAAATAAAGTAACATTGATCTCTAACATGGTGTATGAACAAAATGGTCGCCAAAAGTGGTTACTACGAAATTTGACATATAGGTTGATAAAAAATTTTAAATTTAATATTCAATGTATCCACAACACCTTATATACTAACCAAATGAACATTACTCTTCTAATAATACAATTATACAGCACTACTACTAAGTAAGGAAAATTGTTACGCTAAAACGCATAACATCCCAAAGCATAACATATGACCAAAAAAAAAAACATTAAACTTCAAATATAAGTTAGTCCAAATTGTT
>CAKKLC010013255.1:75274-86353 GCA_918559645.1 Ceratonova shasta
GATGCATCTAATAGAATCATATCTGTTCGTTTGTCTATCCGATACTTGTTCCAATACTTTAATAGCCTGTCATTATATGACCTAGCTCCGATACATGGAACTTGTACATCAAGCCTTCTAGCAAGAAACTTCACTGTCAGTGATCAAAATCGCCACTCGTCAGCACTTCTAGGAAGAGAAATGATGTTATAATGTATTTATATTATTGAATATAAAAATAAAGTTTTTATTCGGATAATAATGTTCATTTGGTTAGTATATAAGATGTTGTGGATATATTGAATATTAAATATTAAATATAAAGTTTTTATTTGGATAATAATGTTCATTTGGTTAGTATATAAGGTGTTGTGGATATATTGAATATTAAATATAAAATATAAAGTTTGTATTTGATTAGTATTGTTCATTTTGGTACTATATAAGGTGTTGTGGATATATTGAATATAAAATATTAAATATAAAGTTTTTAT
The DNA here is from genome assembly GCA_918559645.1 of Ceratonova shasta. NCBI lineage: Eukaryota > Metazoa > Cnidaria > Myxozoa > Bivalvulida > Ceratomyxidae > Ceratonova > Ceratonova shasta. The sequence continues at coordinate 75,748 of CAKKLC010013255.1, forward strand.
TTGGATAATTATGTTCATTTGGTTAGTATATAAGTTGTTTTGGATATATTGAATATTAAATATAAAATATAAAGTTTGTATTTGATTAGTATTGTTCATTTTGGTACTATATAAGGTGTTGTGGATATATTGAATATAAAATATTAAATATAAAGTTTTTATTTGGATAATAATGTTCATTTGATTAGTATATAAGATGTTTTGGATATATTGAATATTAAATATAAAATATAAAGTTTTTATTTGATTAATATTATTCATTTAGGTAGTATATAAGGTGTTGTGGATACATTGAATATTAAATTTAAAATTATAAGTTTGTATTTGATTAGTATTGTTCATTTGATTAGTATATAAGTTGTTGTGGATATATTGAATATTAAATATAAAATATAAAGTTTGTATTTGATTAGTATTGTTCATTTTGGTACTATATAAGGTGTTGTGGATATATAAAATATAAAGTTTATATTTGATCAGTATTGTTTATTTTGGTACTATATAAGATGTTGTATGTTTTGGATTTATTAAATATTAACTTTAAAAATAAAGTTTTCAATATAAATATTATTAAAATTAACTTAAAAAAATAAAAAATAAAGTTTTTTCCATGGTTGTGCTTCACATTTAAAATTAAACAGTTTTTATGACCATAATGACCTCTATTTTATAAAATTACTCATCATTGTGAAAAATTATCAAAAAAAGTAGTAGCAAATATAAAATTTAATATCGTATTAGTTGCCTCAATCATGAAAAAGTACAAAAACTAGTTAAAGATACTTTTATAATTATGACAAAATTATGCATGGATAGAACACACAATTTTGTTTTTTAACTTATTTATAGTTTATCAAATAACAAAAAAATGTCGTTTGCTTTATTTGATTTTATATGATATATTTATAGATAGCATTTTCCATATCAACTAAGATTTAATTTTATACTTTATATGAAAACCACATGTGCTTTGATCAATCAACTATGTAGATGACTTTAATAATTCTTGATATGAAGCTTAAATAATTGCAAAACATTAGAAATTCTCATTTTTATTTCCATTAACCCTTAATCCTTGCCATATTAGGTACTTAAATTAAATGAATATACTAAAAGATAATCTTTTAGATATTGTCTACTCTTTGATATAAACTTTTTTATTTATGAATAAATTTGACTTGTTAGTATCATCAAAATATGTTTTCAATAATAGGATGACATTTCATGTGTTTTAAATTATTTAATAGCATTTTTTCAACACATAAGAATAGAGAATATTAATTCTGCTTTTGTAGAAAAATTTTTGAAATCGCTATCAATATATTTATTTAAAAATAGAATTAAACAAATTATCAGGGATTTAAGAATTTTCATTAACATAAACTTATCTTTCAATGCAGGTAAATATTTTAATTTATGAGAACTTGTATAGTCAGTATAGATGTATAAAAATAAAATTGTTCCTTTTTATAAGATTTACAGAGTTGGACATGGTATTATAAACTAATTAGGCTTAATTTAGTTTAAGTGTTGATAAAAAGCAAAATAGCTACGAATATTTTTGTAATAATAATTTAAAAATCAGAGAAATAATGTATTCTTAATGTATATATTTATGCTTGTTTTACAATTCAAATCTTAAAATCATAAGAATCAAACTAATTAGACATTAGGCAGATTTTTACATATACTATTGTTTTTACAAACTTGCAATTATCAATGACAAAAAAGTGAAAACAACGTGTTCATTCAATTATTGATGATTTTGAGAAAAAATATTTAATTAAAAAAAACAAATTTTTAGGTAAAAAAACTGATTGTCTCATAACCATGTTTAAAATATAACTGAAAAATATTTTCCGTAAATCTGTATGAGTTGGCACCTATAGTAGTATATCTTTTAAAATTAAAAAAATTATATATTTTGTAAGCTTCTGTTCTTTTAATATATATTAATAAAGAAATTATTTATCATAATGTAAACTGTATTATAAAATATTCATATTTTATGTTTCGATTCCTCGATAATGTAAACTTTATAGTAAGTCAATTAAATATATGACTATATCCAACTAAAAACATAGATATAATTAATTTAACTACGAGATGTAAAAATTATTTAACATGGCTTATGTCAACTAGTAATTTTAATCATGACAATGATAATTATAATAAATAAAATAATAAGAATTGTTTATTTTGAGACTTAAAATAAAGACATAGATTTTTGTTTGAATTTTATAAACTTTTATAAGATTCCAAAACCATTTTAGAAAATTAATATCAAAATCTCTAAATATAATTGATTCGTCTAAATGAGTATTCACCTGAATATATAATTAATTATTTTTTATTCTGCTGATTTTTTAATTTGGTATTAAAGCAAGCTTTTCAAATAGTTTTTAAATATTTATATTAGTTCTTATATCTATTTTTAAATTTTTCGCTTAGTTAATATTTTTTTTTATTTCATCTCTTTGAGTAAAAACAAATGAATCTTTTAAAACTTATTCCGTCATAGAAAATAATTTTTTTTTCTAAAAGTTTCGTATCTGATTAAGTCTCTTTACAGTATACAAATACATATCTGAAATTTTCATTAATATAATAAAATAAACTATTTTTACAATGTTTTTAAAATTAATAAATAGTTAAAAATTATTAAATAGTTAAAAATTATATAATCTATCATTAATAACAACAACCTTTTTTATATTGATACAAGTATGTATATTCCTATTTCAAACTATATTTATATTACCATTATATAATTTTTCAAACCTTTTAGGTATATTGGAGCTCAAAAACCTAAATATCAAGAAATTATGTTTATATTTAAACCTAAAATAATAATAAATTCTTATAAATCAAAATCTTACATTTTTTATTGATACAAGTAAAATTATTTAGCATATTATGAATTTCAATGTCATTTTTTCTTAATATTAAAATTTCCATAACTTTTTTATATAATATAATAGATAAAAATTTATATAATTTTTTCCTATCTACTTTATTAGTCTTTAAAATAAATTAAAGCTTTTATACATTACTTTCTTTTTAAATTTTAAAATCAAAGTTAAATTTCTCAGAATCAATGACAATTTTTTTAATAAAATTCTACTTTAACTGCATTTTTATCACTTTCTCAATAATATTGATGAAAAGTGAATGGTTGTAATTTGAGTCTTTATTTTATTAAATGTAATTCCAATTTTCTTGATAATTAATAAAATTCATCTTTGGAATTACTTTATTTTATAATTTCTTGTCTTTGAATGAATAGCAGCAAATAGTTCAAAATCTTTTTATCAGGAATCGATACATTTAATCATACAAATGAGTTAAAAATTATCTTTCATGATTTTTATATGTAAGTTACTTCAAAATTGATTTTAAAATTCAAAAATTCAAAAAAGAATATATTTTTAATAATATTTAGAAATTATTTTTTATAAGCAAATTTTTTTCAATTTCATCAATTACTGTATTTAATATTTTTTTTCTTTACTATTCTTAGATATATCTATATATTTATATTAATCATTAATATAAGACTAAATTTTAATAAGAAATAAGATGCAATTTTTCTTATCATGATTAATTTAAAAATATTAGTTTAGATAAACTTCTTTTTTCACTTAAGAATCTCTTTATATTTTTGTATAAAAAATTTGAAAAAAATTATTAAATATGAAAAAGTAATTAAAATTTTGAATGAAAAACAGTAACAAATAACTCTAATCTTCGATACATGTTTTATTCACATTATATGACTTTTAACTATTAAAATAGAATCATTTAAAAAACATTATCCCTTTAAATGGTTTGAAATAATAGATTTGTCATTATAACTTGGTAATTAATACTACAATTAAGAATGATACTTAAAAATTATGCATAATCTATCTTATTGGAAGATCATTATACAAAGTCAATAATATAGTATTTAAAATCAACAAATGTTTATATAAATTATTTTATGAATAAATGCGGTTATATGTAAATGAAAATAATTGATTCTCCTAAGTTTATCTACAAAAAGGCTAAAAATGAATAAGTATACTAAAAATCAAAATGATATATTATTAGTCTTTACTAATATATTCATATTACACTAAAAGAAAATTTCATATTACCGTAATAAATTTATGGTATTTTAGTTTCAACAAAAACTAATATCTTTTCTAAATTTTATATTTTTTCAACGATTCGTATGAATTATTTTTCCATTTTCTTTTTTTTATCATTTTTTTTAAGCATAATGCTTAACATAAAATTATTGGATTATTAAAATTTTCTTGTCTTTAATTAATTTATTTGATTTTAAAAATATTACTAACGGGTCATTTTTTCAATGGTCCGGTTTTATTTCTTTTGAAAGTAATATTATTTTAAATGTCCATTTTATATTTTCGTGTTTTAAATAATTACTTCATACAATATATATTAAATAATAAACTAACGTAATGTATTTTTAATATATCTATCATTTCTCTCATTTAAACTTGAATAAATCTTGTTTAATAATATATATCATATAATTTTATGTCTAAAAACATCCACTTAGAAACATGACTGGACTATGATAATAATAATGATTAAGGAATCTGAAAGAAAAAGAATAATACTATTAAATCTAATTAAAAACATTTAAATTGTCTTAATCAGTTTAAATTCAAAAACAATCTAGTTTTACGACGATTTAGTTGAAAAACATTTAAACTGTCTTAACCAGTTTAAATTCAAAAACAATCGAGTTTTACGACGAATTATGTTAAAAACATTTAAACTGTCTTAATCAGTTTAAATTCAAAAATAATCGAGTTTTTTGACGAATTATGATTAAAACATTTTATTGTTTATATTGGAAATTATAAGGTTTATTGAGAATGCATTAAAACCATTTAAATATGATTATTTATCTAACTATAATTTTATATAGTGCTACTTTTTTTATAAATTTAATATTAAATTATAAATCTACTGATTCTTTAATTCTTATTGTTTTAAAGTTTTCATTATGTATAATTTTAAAACATATTTATCATTTCATATAAAATATTTACCATTAACAAATATACCTAATTTTACTATTTAATAGGCTAATAAATAATCAAAAAGAGATTTTTACATATAATATAAGAAATTATCATACTTATGACATTTAGCTTTTTTTATATAAACAGTTTCAATGTATTAATATCCAGGTATAAACTATTTAGAATAAAATATTTTCGAATAAAACTATTGAATATAAATATAAAATATTTTAAAACTAGGCTTATTAATACCACATTGATGAAAAATAATTAAATATTAAAATTGTTTTTAAAACCCATTTTTTGTCCATTATAAGTGTTCCAACATTATTTATGTATACAGCTGTTCATTACTCTAAAATTAATGATTGATAGTAACCAATTTTTATCAATATAAAAGTTACAAAATTAAATAATGTAATCACAGATATTAGAAATCGGAATTTAGTCTTATTATAGAAATAACTTATAACCAAAAAGACCTAATTTGTAAAAACTTTTTATAATACATAATGAACGATTTTTATTCTTAGATTATCTATTACAATAGTTATTTTTTTAATAGTTCAATTTATTTTTATATATTTGAATTCCCTAAAAGTCAACTTTTTATGTATTAGTTTACTCAACAATTAGTAAATGAATTGATTTTGAATTCAAATTTACTAAAATGGATAAAGTTATTTTATTAAAAAACTTAGTTTATTTAATTCTTGTAATTTTAACAAACCTTTCTATTATGATGTTTACATTTGAATAAATTACAAATTTTGTTTATATAATTCATTTTATTGTTTCAAGAAATTTCTTACATTATTAGACTTTTTTAAATGTCATTTTTCTTTATTAATATCAATAAATTTTTTAATAATTAAATTTCAATGACAAAATTTTATCCAACGATTTTTAAAAATTAATATATAAATAAACAGACCTTTTTCCCTTATTTTTTTATCTTATAGTAACTAATATACAGAAATATCGTTATCAAAAGATTTATGGTGGTTTGAGAAACATGCATTACACAAAATAAATATCAAATTTTAAATAAGTAAAAATGATTATTAGATATTATAAAAATGTCAAATCTTTAATAATGTTCAATATTGAATCCTGATAATTAAAATTAATTTATAAATGAAGGAGGAAAAATATTATTATTAAATAATTGGCTTGGTCATAGGAACCCAAAAATATTAGTTATAATTTGCTCTACTTAGTAATAAAAGTATTTTATGCAATTTTCAGTCAAATATAACTAAGTTTTAAATTACATTTGTAATAATAATTTTAGAAATATTCAACTTAATTTATGTTTTACTGTTTTATTAGGTTTAAAAAAAAATTTAATACATAGAATATACGAAACGATATTTGAGATATATATAATGGGTTTCAATATTTTGTTTGACTTAAAAAAACATTTAAATAGCCTTATATGTTAAAAAAATAATTGTCACTTAAAAAGTGTTGTCATTTGATGGAAACGAAAATTATTTTTAAATCAAAAATTAAATAAAAAGATAAAAAGTATTCTTATCCACTTAAATGCTAAATTTATTTTAAATGTTTACATAATATAGATTTATTTTTAAAACTATTTAAGTAACTTTGAAAAGCAAGAAATAAGCTTTTGAGTATAAAAATATAGTCAATATTCAATTCTATATCATTTTTACATCAGATTTTTCTAATAGTGTGTAACATTTTAAAACAAGATGACGCCCACAACAAAAATTATATTAGGCATACTCTTAGCCTGAATTTTTATGTACTTTCTTACAGTAACTTTCGGATCTATCGGTTTTTCCCATTTTTTAAAAAAAAAATTCACAGAAAATCCAAAAATTCAATTATAAAATCTCACGAAATCAACAAAATTCATAAAATCATCAAAACAAACATTATCTCACCAAACCCACTCATTTAAATAACTAGAAATTTTATCACCCAGCGCATTTTCATTTTATTAACACAAAGCTTTGCCTTTCCCAAGTAACTCTCAATATTATTTTTATGATTATCATTAGCAGGATCTAGAAAATGAACACTATGATTTATAGTATGATATTCGAATCTTAAACTACTAACTCTTGAATAGGCACACAATTCATTACTAACTACGAATGTACCGGGTCTACAGACACTTTATATTAGAGGCGAAAATGTTACAGCAATACATTCTTTAACAGATTGTTAAAAGATCTTTGCCGGAGTATAGCTACAATCCGCAATACCGAAGATGCAATTTTCATTTTTAGTTGCCCTACCTCGATGATTTTTAGGCTTGTACCTAAACAAACTTTCATCAATTTGACATTAAACTATGGAGTCTCCAACTTGAATCGGACTCGATACAATCTAATTAGCACAATTTTTACTTAACTTTTCATGTATCTTTTGCATAAAATCTATTGACACGTCTTCTTCGGATTATACCTCAATTTGGTTATTTCTTTTCTTCCAATTCAACTAGATATTTAAAAAAACATTTGCTTCTACTGAAAATCAGAAAGAAATGTATTAATACCTAACAACGTATATTTTTATATCTTATACATCGTATTGTCATGCACCTCCAAGTTTATGGATCAAAATTACGTTTATATTGAACTTTTCGTTCTAGATTCGCATATGCTGGGCAAAAATCGAAACGCTTTTAATATCCCAACCGAAGTCAAGAAGTCGACTCTAGCTACTGGCCTGGGGCTTATTGCTGGTAAAATTTTTGTTCTGTAAAAGATTTTAGAATTGGTAATTCTAAAAAAAATAAATTTATTATATAATTATTTATCAAAAATAAAAAATCGTATTTTCCCCCTACGGGAAAAAACCCGATATATTCTAACTTTCTTGTATGGAAAATTGCACCAATTTTCTTTGCATTCACTTTCTTTATTATGGTACACACATAGGTTGTAAAATTACATTCGACAATCCAAAAGTGTAATCTTTTAGTGTTACTGGGTGAAAAACATATATTTGATACTCTGGTATCCTGTATAACTTAACAAGCCAATTCATTAGTTTCAAATAAAACTAAATATAATTTTTATTCTCTTTGTTTGATCAATAAAACATAATAGTTTAAAAATTCTTTGTCATGAGATAATGGAATAATTTTTTTAAACAAACTGTGTCTCTTTCTTACAACTGGGTATGATGTAAGCATCTGGTCTTAAACGTTTTTATCACTCAAATACGGATTTAAATTGTATTAAATAATCCAAATTTTCTATTTGAAATTAGTGGCTAACAAAATTTGCAAATTAACGTGTTTAGAAAGCTGACTTTATTGAAATAGTTTTTTGTATTTTAACTTTTAGGCAATCAATTTATACACAAGTTATTTTCTTTTTGTGATATTCTATGGTATTTAGTTATCTACTTAAAATAGCTAGTCCTAACTTCATTAGTATGTGTTTTAATTAGTTTAATTAACAACATTAGATATGTTTATTAATACTCCATACAAGCATTATTATCTTTTTGAAGTAGATCATATAGTAAAGTTAAGAATTCTCAATGTCTTTTATTTGACTTTTATTTTTTTTAAAAAACTATTCTTCCTATATGTACTAATTGACCATCAAAACAATAAAATCTTTTTGAGCGAGAATATGTAGTAGAGTTATAATGATTCTCAATTTTTTTTAATTTTTTTTATTTATTTAAAAAACTATTCTTCCTTTATGTATAATTGACTATCAAAACATTATTATCTTTTTAAACTAAAAAATGAAGTAAAATTATAATGATTCTCAATTTGTTGTAATTTTTTTTGATTCAATAAAAAAAACTATTCTTCCTGTATGTACAAATTGACCATCAAAACAATAAAATCTTTTTAAAGAAGAATATGTAGTAGAGTCATAATGATTCTTAATTTCTTTTATTTTTTTTGATTCATTAAAAAAACTATTCTTCCTGTATGTACTAATTGACCATCAAAACAATAAAATCTTTTTAAAGAAGATAGTGTAGTAAAATTATAATGATTCTCAATTTGTTTTAATTTTTTTTGATTCAATAAAAAAACTATTCTTCCTATATGTACTAATTGACCATCAAAACAATAAAATCTTTTTGAAGAAGATAGTGTAGTAGAGTTATAATGATTTTAAATTTCTTTTATTTTTTTTAACCATTAAAAAACTGTTCTTCCTATATGTACTAATTGACCATCAAAACATTAAAATCTTTTTGAAGAAGATAGTGTAGTAGAGTTATAATGATTTTCAATTTCTTTGATTTTTTTTAATTCATTTAAAAAACTATTCTTACTGTATATACTAATTGACCATCAAAACAATAAAATCTTATTGAAGAAGATAGTGTAGTAGAGTTATAATGATTCTCAATTTGTTTTAATTTTTTTTGGTTCATTTAAAAAACGTTTCTTCCTTTATGTACTAATTGACCATCAAAACAATAAAATCTTATTGAAGAAGATAGTGTAGTAGAGTTATAATGATTCTCAATTTGTTTTAATTTTTTTTGGTTCATTTAAAAAACGTTTCTTCCTTTATGTACTAATTGACCATCAAAACAATAAAATCTTTTTGAGCGAGAATATGTAGTAGAGTTATAATGATTCTCAATATTTTTTAATTTTTTTAATTTATTTAAAAAACTATTCTTCCTTTATGTATAATTGACCATCAAAAAAATATTATCTTTTTAAACAAAAAAATGAAGTAAAATTATAATGATTCTCAATTTGTTGTAATTTTTTTTGATTCAATAAAAAAACTATTCTTCCTGTATGTACAAATTGACCATCAAAACAATAAAATCTTTTTAAAGAAGAATATGTAGTAGAGTCATAATGATTCTTAATTTCTTATATTTTTTTTGAATTATTAAAAAAACTATTCTTCCAGTATGTTCTAATTGACTTACAAAACAATAAAATCTTTTTGAAGAAGAATACGTAGTAGAGTTATAATGATTCTCAATTTCTTTTAATTTTTTTTCGAATTAATAAAAAAACTATTCTTCCTGTATGCACTAATTGACCATCAAAACAATGGAATCTTTTTGAAGAAGATAGTGTAGTAGAGTTATAATGATTTTCAATTTCTTTTATTTTTTTTGATTCATTTAAAAAACTATTTTTCCTTTATGTACTAATTGACCAATAAACAATAAAATCTTTTTGAAGAAGATAGTGTAGTAGAGTTATAATGATTCTCAATTTTTGTTATTTTTTTTAATTCATTTTGAAAACTATTCTTCCTATATGTACTAATTGACCATCAAAACAATAAAATCTTTTTGAAGAAGAATATGCAGTAGACTTATAATGATTCTCAATTTCTTTTATTTTTTTTAATTCATTTAAAAAAACTATTCTTCCTACATGTAATCATTGACCATCAAAACAATAATATTTTTTTAAAGAAAAATATGTAGTAAAATTATAATAATTCTCAATTTTTTTTAATTCATTTTAAAAACTATTCTTTCTATATGTAATCATTGACCATCAAAACAATAATATTTTTTTAAATAAAAATATGTAGTAAAATTATAATAATTCTCAATTTTTTTTAATTCATTTT
>CAKKLC010013260.1:0-14535 GCA_918559645.1 Ceratonova shasta
TAAACCAAAACATCATCAAGGCCGTGCGACTGAAAATGAGATTTGGGTATTTGGCATCGTCGATACATCTTTTCAACCTTACAAAATCATTGCACAAGTTGTTCCTAATCGCAAAGCAGAAACTTTGTTACCATTGATTAGGAAAGTATGTAAGGATGGTTCTATCATACACAGTGATCAATGGTCAGCTTTTAGGAATTTAGCTGCTGAAGGATTTTTACATGAAACTGTAAACCATAGTTTACATTTTGTGGATCCTGAAACAAGGGTCCATACACAAAATATCGAATCGTGTTGGACAAATCTCAAAAAGGAAATAAAAAACAAAAAAGGTGCTTTAGGCGATAAACTCGAGCTTTACCTTAGTGAATGGATGTGGAAAATTAACATCTACGAAAAAAATTGGAGCAATTTACTAGAATTAATTAAAATATAATAATTATTATTATTTTTTATTATTATTTTTTTAATTTATTTCTTAATTATTATAAAAATTTAATAATATTTTTGTTGGGGGGGAAAAAACGAAGTTGTTATTGCTGGGGGGAAAAAACGAAGTTGATCCAAATAATTTTAGTAATATTTTCTTATAATTATCAAAAGAATTTGAAGTAAATTTAAGATTTATAAAACTTTTAAAATTATTAGATTTTCTATTAAAATAATTTAACTGAAAAAATAAAATATTTAATAATATTTCAATAATAAATAAACATATATTATGAAATGAAAATCATAAAAATTATAAATAACCATATACTTAATAAAATTAACGTTTGGAAATCTTTATTAAGAGGTAAGTTTATATTTAAACAATAAATTAAAATAAATCAGATATATTTAACCTAATTTAAATAAATTATTAAATAATTATAATTTATTTTTCAGCTAAAAAAATATATAAATTTAATTTAAAAGCTTATTACTAATATTACATGCTTTTATTAATTTTCTTGAAATTATATCCTCTACAGAGAAATTTTTATAAGATGTTGAAAAGTAGTCTGGTCATAAAATTATTTATTTCAGTAATAAAATACATAAATAAAAAAAAAAGATTATCTAAAGCTATTACTCTTTTCTTGAAAAAAGTAAGTGGACTTTTAAATTAAAATTATTTATAAAATAAATATTAATACTATAGTTTTAATTTTAATATTTTCATAAAAATAATAATTTTTCATTTTTTATATTAATAAAAAGTATTTAATTACCATTTTCATATTACAAAATATAAAATTATGGATTTTAAAAACTTTTTATTGTTTAAATTTGATTAAAATTAATTATTAAAGTAATCACCAATTTTTATATTAATTATTTTTATAAACTTTCTTAATAAAAAACAATTATATAAATATATATATCTATATATAAAGCAAAAATTTTTACAATTGAGAGAATAAATGGTATTTTTTTTATTTATTACCCTTTAATATGATTTAATTACAATTATTAATATATTTTAAAAGATTTTATCTATTCATTTTTCTTTATATAAATTAAACTAATTTTTATTTCAAATATTATTTTTTTGTAAAAAATATGTAGTTAAAAACAAATTTGATTTTATAACATAAAAATATTATATTATTTGTTTATTCAATAATAAAAATTATTTTTTTAAATAAAAAAAAAATGAAAATCGTATTTTGAATTATAAAAATATTCTCTTAATATAATATAATGTCTTCAATATTCCATATTATCACAAAATGTCCAATATTGTCTTTTAAGAATAAAAATTTTACAATAAACTCTTAATTTGGGAACAAATATTCTATATTTTAATAGACACTGGGGATTATGATCTGATAACATATATCTTTCAAAAATATAAAATTCACCATTTATTCCTACTGACATGACAAATGAGTAACTTGATATTCTTGATGATATAAATCTCAATCTTATCCACGCAAAAGTTTTCATTGATAACAACCATATTCCATAAATACCGTTTAAATCTTTACCATATACGTACAGTTTATCTATTAGAAAACATGCAGAACCAAAAAATAATTTTTTTTCATTTATCATTTTACAGTTTTTTGTATCCCAAGTTTTAGTATGAAGATTTAAATAATATATCATTCTAGTTTTAATAATTCCACTATTATCGGGATTACCATATAAGAAATATACCTTATGCTTACATAAAAAAGCAAAATAAAATAAATCTGAGTGATAATCATGCTTTCTTTTCAATAATATATAGTGCCATTCATCAGAGTCCAATGAAAAACATAAATTTAAAGAATTATTAAATTTTGCCATGCAGTTTAAAATTAAATAAAGGTTACCGTTATATTGTATAGAGAAATAATTTTTTAAAAATGTTAAACTGTAAGTCACTTTTTTCCATTGAGATGTCTTGAAATTATAAATAAATATTCTTTTTTTAAATGGTCGCTGTTTATCACTTTCATAATAATTATCATCATAAATATCAAAAAAGAACATTGTATCTTCTCTTGTTATTTGTGAACTACTTATATAAATAAAATTAATATGAAAAGGTATTCGCTCCTTCTTTATTGTATTTGACCAAGTATTATAAAATAATAAATGAGTATAACGAAGAAAAAATTCATTTTTACTAATAATAACAAGATAATTTTTATAAAACCCGATACATTCCTTTGTAGCAAGCATTTAAAATGTAAAATATTATATATATATTTTTGAACAGATTTTGATTGACTTTTATTCTTAATAGATAATTGAAATTTCAAATTTTAAAAATTTTAATGGATTACTAAGGTAAAGCTATTATACTACAGACAATTACTATAATGTTTAATATTCTTACCGAAATTATAAGCAAAAGATTAATTATAAAATATATATGCATAGTTACTTGAACCAACATTTTTTGTTAATATTATAAATTTTGATTTTGAGTTTTTCCTTATATAATATCAATTATTGAAACAAAAATTATCTTGAATCTAATTTTTTAATAAGAATGCTATACAATTAAGTTTTACAAATTTACGAGGATGAATTTAATTTTAAAATTAATTATTATTGAAAATATTAAATTACTTAAGCTTCAATTTATATCATTTTTCTTAATATATATTAATAATATTAATATTTTACAAAAAAACATTAATTCTAAATATAGAAATATATTTTTGATCTTGATTTATTTAAATAAAAGTAATTTTATTAAATAAATTGTTCAAATATATAAAATTTTATTATAAGCGTAATTCTTTTTTTAATAATTAAACTAATAAATTTATTTTATTCAATAATAAACTTATTTTTCTAAAAAATAAGTTAAAATTAGAATCTTAATATCTCATAGTAAGTTTTAAAATGTTATTTGGCAATAAATTTTTAACTTAAAAATCTAAATTTTATTTGTTTTATATGTTAAGGTATCAGGGAAAATAATTAATGCTTTTATCCTATTACGAAAAATTTTTTAATGGTCAAAAAAAATATTTTGATACTATTACCAGAATGTATTTTGTAAAACATGCAAAATTAATGATAAGTTCTTAATACTTAATAATCTTTTTAGCTTCAAAAACTAAAATCATTGTCCCTTGTTGTTCTTGAAGTAAGAATTATAATTATTTTTGATACTATACAAAAAACTAGTTAAATAGTTTAAAATTTTTATCAAGATTTTTTAATCTCCATTAAGAATTAAATATATAAAAAAAAACATTTCCAATACATTTTGTGTTTAATTAAAACTAATTTAATAGATTATAGCTTAATTAAGTTCATTTATTTCCATTTATTATTCAGTTAAAATAGATACATAAGTACAGTATTTCATATATAATGTTATTAGGTAACCTATTATTTCCTTTATTTTATTTTCTATAGAAAAAATATCAACCATATAAATTGATCAATATTATAAAATCATTAAATTTTATTAAAATATACAAAATTTCTTGTTTCAACAACCAAATAATGATGAATTGACTATGTATTCAATAAGAAAACTATCTAAAAATTTTGCATCGGTTGGATTCACAATTTGCATTATAAAATATAAGTTTGTAATTAAAACACGATCTTTAAAAAAACATTATTATCTTTCTTATTAAGGTTTAAATAAATGGTACATGAAAATTAATTATTGAAATAAATCAAGAATAAAACTAAATATTATAAAAACAAAGATATTAGTAAAGTAATTAAGTTAAATTTAGCTAGTAAATATAAACTTTTATAACATTTAAGTTTGTTTATAAGGAAAAACATATGATTAATTTCAATATAATGAGAAAACAGTTTTCCAATTTATATAACATTGTTTGATAATCAACTATTATTTTATATTAAAAAAGAATAATATTAATGTATATTTTTCAAACCTTTTTTTGAATAAACTTAAATTTTTTATAAAATATATATTTATTTATATAAAATATGAATTTAAATTTAGAAAATGAATAATTAAAGCTTTTTAGTTGATATAATGTAAATTAATGTATGAATATTTATAATTGGCTGTACCGATTTATATTTTTAATAACATTTCATAAAAAGATTTTTCTTTAATTATTTATTTATGAATATTTTTTTTTATATAAAAATTGTTAATGTATCAAAAATAAGAAACATATTTAAAGTATATAAACCCATCATTTTTAATTGTAAATATAATACTCATGATATTTATAAAATTTTACAAATCAAAATTAGATTTTAAAACATTATCTTTCTTTTGAAAATTTAGAAAGCAAATAAAATATTTTCAGTCGAAATTAAATATAACTAATTGTCATGTTCTTTCTCTAATATTATAATTAAAAATTAAATATATAAAAATAATGTTTTGTAAGAAATTTATATTTTAAAAAATTTTTCTCATATTTATAATTTATTTTAACTCTTCCATATAATATTTTAAATTTTTATTAACTTTTTTTGAAATAAATTTATTCATAAGAGAATTATCTTTTGTTTCATTGAATAAAATATATCAATTATCAATTTAAGTAAAGATATTAAATTACAATAATATTATAGATTCTAATTATGAAAATTATTTAGTTAGACATTACTTTTAAAATGTTAATTTTAACAAATAATTTTGAAATTTCCCAAAATGTTAATTCTATAATATTGAAATAATAATATATTTATATCTAACTATATAGAAACTATTTTGAAACTTCTAAAATACATTATATATTATTAATTAGTTTTATCTAAATATTTAAACAAAAATATTACTTAAAATTGTACATAGAATAAAACAATATCTTGATCATAAGTTAATTTTTTTTCAAGTATAGAAACAAAGCTATCTTATTTTTTCAAATAAAGAAAAGTTTCAGTAAAAGTGCAGCTTAAATTTAAAAATATTTATCCTAAAAAAAAATATTTGATGACTTCCTATTTATGAACTTTATATATATTTTCTTTAAAAATTTCTAGTATTTGTACAGATAGGTTATTATTTATATGTACTTTTATTTATATAATTTTTTTGATTTAAAACCATTTATCTTATTTATATATTTTTAGACTAATATAAAACAGATTTTTTAAACTCTTAAATTCGATAAAGAAACAATAAGCTTGTTTCTATTAAAAAAATTAGTTGCTAAATAGTTTTTAATATTTTATAATATTATTTTTTATGATATTGATATTTATGGAGTACTAAATTTACAAAATGAATATTATATAAGTCGATTTTATAAAAATTTATATTTATTATTTTATTTATTAAAACTTAAATTTGTGTTTAATATATCTTTTTTTTAAGGTTTATATTATTATAATTTTATTTAATCATTTTAAAAATATAATAGCTATAAGTTTTCTCTGTAAAGATTTATAACCACTATTTAAATAAATATAATTTATTAATAATCAAACTTCATTTTTAGTCAAATTTTCCTATAATTTGAAAATATATACATAATTTTGTATTTATTAGGTTAAAAATTTATGTGTATTTATAAATATTAAATTAAAATTTTAATCTATTTATTGCAAATTATAATTGATTCCTAAAATTAGATATGTTTTTTACTACTATTTTTGTGATTTTCAAAAAACACAAAACAAACTTTTCTTTACTTTTAATAGAATTTGCAATATCTTTATTATTTTATATAAACATATTAATTGTATTTCAATTAAATATATTATTTTATACGTACCTAAAGTCATTAAAATTGCTTGTTTTATTATTATTTTTTCAATTAAAAAAACTTATTTTTAAATTTCTATTTTATGGTAAATGGATTTCTTATGAATTGGATTTTAAAAATTTATATATTTCCATTTCTTTTTGATAATATAGCCTAACTTTCCTTTTATTCTAATAATATCTTATATATTTCAAATAATTCTTTGTAATAGAAAAATAATTTTTGTCTTTACTTAGTTATTTCAACAATTTTCTTATTAGAATAATATAATTTTTTTTCAATAAAAATAAAAAAACCATAAATTTATAATATTTAAGTTGTGATAAAATGATTTTTAGAATTTTAAAATTATTATTTATGGAAAAAGATTACTTAAAAATTAATTAAATTTTCAAAATAAGCAAAAATTAAATTTTTAAAAATTAATTAAATAAGAGGTTTTAAACTAAAATACATTCAACTCCCAACTTACGAATTCAATCTCCAAAAAAAATATTATTAGTTTAAAATCAGGTAACAAAAATTTAAACCAGACACGATTCAATCAGATAAATCATAGTATAAAAAACCCTAAAACTAATTTTTAATTAAAAAAATCGGAAATATTTGTCTGCCCAGAGAGGTTAGAGCCTTTTACTATTATTTTTTCTTTCAGAGGCTACATAAAGTTAAAGCGCTTCAGGAATGTTTCAAAATAAATTTTTTTTAAAAAATTTTAAAACTTTCTAATGCATCACTTTGTCCTATTATGGGTTATTCAATAGTTTCTTCAACTTCTTCAATATTTTCAGAGTTTTCTTCAACATTTTGAATTTCAATATAATTTTCAAACTCAACTCTATTCTTCAAATTACAAGCTCGTTACAACTTTGGCTTTTATTAATTTCTTTTTCTTCAAACTCTTTAAATATTTTTTTGTCTTTCTATAGCATTTTTAAAATTATTGGGTTTTTTTGAATCTATTTTTAATTGTATCGATATTTACAAAATACAAAGACATAATAATTAAAGTTATTGAATGTGAAATAGTCATGTTTTTGTAGAAAGATATGTATTTCTAATTCTTGTGAATTAAACGATGCCTCTTTTAGAAATTTATTTTTGAAATAAATTTTAAAATGACCGGATGACGCACTAATCAAGTATTTGAACATCAGTTGTCGCATTAGGAGGAATAAAGTATAATTAAATATAAAAAAACTATTTGATATTCGGTGACACGGTGCATTTTTAGAGAATCATCTGTATCTTACATTTTTTATTTATACACTTTTAATAACCATTATAAAGTTCTTTTTTGTCACACCGTTGTTTTGCTTTAGTCATAGCTCATTTTAATAATTTCAGTACAGTTTTTCAGCCACCTAGGTTTTTTACTTTTTTGAAATAACCCTAGGCAGCTTTTCTTTTTCTTATGAGCAACAAAACAGCATAGTTACCATCACTTTAGGGAATTTTTAAGAAACTTTATCTTTGTGAATCAAAATTAGAGTTTTTCTGGGATATTTTTAAACAATAATCTGCTTTCATCAATATTAATAATATTAACAGACATATATTTTTTTTTGAAAAATCTCTGTAATTTTATGTTAAAATTGTACTATCAACGAGCACTTCTTCCCTGGAAATTTTTTGAATATTTTATTTGAAATTTTTTCTTAAACCATACTAGCGAATTCCAAGAAGCTTTGAAATCCATGATCGCAAGATTATCAGCATTGGTCAATGCAACCTTTTAAAGAATATCATTTGATATTATCTTTTAATTTTTTCTCATAATTACAAGGCTAATTTACGTTAAATCTTCTAGCCTAGCATATTTAAAAGACTTTTTAATATTTTTTATAATCAAATTGACCCTCTGGACATTATTCAAATTGTTCCTTTTCTTTTTTTTTTCTTAATTTTTCAGTATAGAATTTATAACTCCGACAGCAATATTTCATTTTCTTTTTAACTTTATTTAATTATGTGTATGATTGGTTTCATGGAACCTAACCACTTCATATTTTTTATATTGTAGGATTTTTGTGTTTTTTAATTATTGTTTTTTGTGGGCAGGATTCCAATAAATTTGTAAAAAAAGTGTTAGTTAATTATTGTGAAAATGCTAAATCAGAATAAAAATCGTAAATTTTTTTTCGTAAATGAGAATTTTTGTTAAATTGAGGGTTGACTTTATATATATATGTATAAATATAAAACATTTTTTGAATACCTATAAGTTTTAAATGATTAAAAATTATTTTAAATTTTGCAAAATAGAAAACTGAAGAATTTATATAAAAAAAAAACATTTAAATAATAACTGAATGAATAAATATAAAAAAATAACATTTTTAACGATCTAATAAATTTCTAGCATAAAATAAAGATATTAATAATATAAAATATAATTTATTATGATTGTTTAAAAGTATTATTTATTTTATTGCTATTTTTTTAATACAATGATTAAAAATCTTTTTAATCTCAAAATATACACTAATTATTAATTCCTTAGTTTACAACTTTTAACTATTATTAATTAACAAAAACTTTCTAATAATAAGTTAATTTTAACTAAATAATCATTTTTAAGAGAAATGGAGAATACAAATTATGAGTATTACTTCTCTCAATATATTAGTCTCATTTTGTATTAATACGTAATAAAATTTAAAAAGAAATTTTTATTCATATTATCTTATAACATATATTCTACTTTCTGCTTATCTTTATTTTTTTATTAAAAAATACTCAGATTTTACTCTTTATAATTAAGAAATAAATTAATTGTTTAAGAAAAAGGTTTTCATTATAGAATTAATTTATAATTTATTAATTAATTAATTAATGAGTATAATTTAAATATACATAAGAACCTTATATTACAACTTAGAGGTGATCAGAATACTTGATTTGTCTGATTTTATTAATATAAATATATAAATTGTTTATTTAATATTCCTAATTTGATATTATCAAAAAAAAAACGTTTATTTTTAAATTATTTTTTTTAAATAGAAACTTTAATATAAATTTACCATATAAGTATTGGTTAAAATTTTGTTAATATAATAAAAATTAGCTTTAATAATTATTTAATTTTTTAATCATTTTATTTAAGTTTGCAAAAGAGAAATGATTCTTAATAATATTAATGTTTACAAAACATTCAATAAAATAATCTATAAAATTAGATATTTGTGAGCTAAATTAATTTATAAATACTTAAAATAAGAAACATTTTCAATTTATACAAAAGAATAACATTTTGTTGATAACATTTTTTACTAAATGCTGTTCATTTTGGTTGATAATTTTCGAATTGATTACGTATCACTTTGAAAATTTAGTTTTTTTTTCTTATTTTAAACTTTATTTCTTGTATACAGTAACTATAATCAAAAATATGATGATAATTTGTTCTAATGTACTTTATTTTCTTTTGATTAAAGAAAAAAATGTTCAATATATATTTCTATATCTATTTAAACAATTCCTTATAAATAACCGATTGATTTTTCATTTTATATATACTTATATATATCTAAGAATTTATTTTGAATATTACTAAAAATTAAAACTAAAGTTTTTATAGATTATCATCTATAATTATGATAAAATTTTTAAAATAATCAATCACAAACATAAATTATTATTCCCGATTGATAAACTTATATTAGTTTATTTTTAATTTGATTATTCCTTTTTCTAATTAGATTTCTTTCTTTTTAATATTTAAAATATCTTATTAGCTTAAATTTTTTTCTCAATAAAAAGTTGTTTATTTTATGTTAAATTAATATAATTTTTCTCATAGACTATTGATAATATCTATGGTACAATTTAAAACTAAACAACTATTATGTAACCTTTTAATAAATAAACTGAGAAAAATATTTGCTTATCTTAGAATTTTTCTCAATTATACTTATTCAAGTGATTCATTTAATACTCTTATAAATATCTTTATTATTTATAATTAAATTTTCTTCTAAAATATTTAGAATTACAATAATTTTAATAATCATTAATCTTCGTATAAAAACAAGGATAATTAACTTTTACCTTATTTTAGTTCATATCACAATAATTGATTCATATATATATATATTCACTTTAAAATTTATAGTCAAAAAATTGATTATTTTATCTTGTAATTATAATTTATGGGTGTGCATAATTTTTTATAAAAATTTAAACAATATTTTTTAAAATGTCATCAATATACATAAAAAAATTTCCTTAATATAAATAATTTTTAAAATTAGGTTAAAACCAAAAAATGAACAATATAACAATAAATTATAGAAAAAAAAATAATGAGCATTACAAAAAAAGATGTTCAACATGATTAAAATATGGATAATGAAAATTAAAACGTTGAAGGAAATAGCCATATATGATATTTTGCGTGGATCAACTTTGTATAAAATCAAAAAAAAATTAGATATCAGAAATGGTGAGGTAGATAAGGTAGTTGACTCAATTTCAAAACCCATGCATAAATTTAGAGATAATCTCATAAGCTTCCAGAAAAAAATAGATAAGCTGTACAATCATATTTTTCTTTTACACAGAAAGGCGTTTCTGAACATTTATGTTACAAAATTTTTAATATTAATAGATCTACTGTTTGCAGAACTCTTAAAAAACTTAGATTTTTAAGGAAAAGGGATAAAATAGTGGCTCATAAAACATCTAGACCACAACTTATAGTTTAAAGAAAACAATATCCTGGGAAACTCCAACAAATTTGAAAAGAATGCTTATTATTTTAAGATGAGACTGGTTTTAATTTACATAATGTAGAAATTATGAATATTCTCCTATTAAAACACTGTGTGTTTTTTTTTGTACCTTTAAAAAGAGCCAGGAATGTCAGTTTTTATCAATAATTGATGAAAGAAAAATTCTGCATACAAACTCTATTGTTGAATAATTTATTAGAGAGTTTTTTTTGTAGATTTTTAGAAGAAAGGAATAATCACAAAAGATAATTATGTAGTTATAAATATTGACTTATTTCACATAACAGCATATGAGAATATTCTTTTAATAAAATAAATTTAACGTCATTTTTTACTAACTTAATTGAGCTCAGCTGAATCCGATTGAGCAGGTTTTTTCTATCTTTAAAAATAAATATTATGAAAAAGTGTTAAAGCAAATTCTTCTGCAGAAGTCATCTCTATTATAAATAGTATAATTGAGAGCATGAATAACAATTTGTCTAATCATTCTGAAAATTTATATGAACACATGAAGGAGAATCTTGATATAACTTTAAATGAAGGCTTTTTAAATTGAATTATTTTTATTTGTTCTTATTTGTTTTATAGTAAATTACTTTATTTAAACCTATTTTTTTAAATTATATATAATTATGCAAACCCCAAGAAATAACTTAATCAAGCACGTACGGCAGTTCTTGTATCCTTAATCCATTTTTGGGTAAATCGGTGAGAATACCAAAATGTTATTTAATCAATATATTTACTTTATTTTTAAAAAATTGATCTACAATAAGAAAGCATTCTTTTGAATGGGAATTTATTGTAATAAATATAAGGAATAGATATAATTTTGCGTGTTTTATTCATACAATAGCTAAGCACATAAGTTCAGATAAAAAAATATAATCCTTTATATTTAATTGAAAGTAAATAATTTATCATCCAAATATTAATTTTAAATTTAATAGTTTAGCCGACAAATATAATAATAATTGATACTAGCAAATGATTAAAAAAATATTTTATTAGTACTTTTGAAACATCAAAAGACTTATTTTTAATGATTATTTAACCTCAAATAATTACATATTGATTGCTGTAATTCAAAACTATTATAAAGTGGGTAAAAATTTGATAAATAGTTATTTTATTACCATGAAATTTCAAGGTCTTTATGGAAATAAATATTGAAAGGGCTATTAATTAATTATTTATTTTGGGTTACATCATAATGATTTAAAATAATAAAATATGTAATTTTTTATATTCAATGCCTTATCACTAAGTAGGAATCCCTTTCTATAAAGATTCATATGAAACATTCGACAGATTAAAAAAAAATAAAATTTTTTTATTTTTTGAATAATATATAATAGATAAATAAAAATTTTTATAGAATAAATAAATTTTTTATAATAGTTTCATTAATAAAAACAAGAACAACCAACAAGCAAAAAAATGCAATATTGGTTTTTTTATTATTTTTTCTAAAAATTTTGCATTAATAAATGCAAAAAAATTATTGTCAAATGGCGTTTTTATCTATTCAAAGATTTAGCAAATATCAAAAAGTATGTTGGAAAGTATTAGAAGAAGTTCACAATGGGCACAAACACAACACTGGTTTGCAATTTTTATTGCTCAACAATGAATCATCAAAGAACTTATGGGGTCAATTTGAACAAGAAATCCTAAAGATACATCAAAAGTATGACGTTCTTAAAATCAGCGAGAAGTGTAAAATTTGCAGAATTTTTGAAGTTGATCATAAAGCAGAGTTCTTTAAGATGCTTGTAAATGCCTTTCTTTTGGAAGATATTCCTCTTTATAAACTAAGAAATAAATAATTAAATGATCTTTTTTAAAAAAAGCATTCCTTGATTTCGGAAACTACTGCTAGATTTCAAGTTAAATTTATATATTCAGAAAAACTTTTAAAAATTAAAAAAAGTGCGTGAATCAATAAATGTTTATAATTTTTGACGCATCTGAAATCAAAGGCCGTAAATAGGCAAATAAGTTAATAGGTAGGTGTAATTTTGCAGAAAATATTTTTACTTTACTCTTTGAATAAGATAGAAATATTGATTCAAAAGTGGTTATTTAATTGATACAAGATGGAAATTAAAAAATAGGCAATATGTTAAATAATGTGAAGATGATAATTTTAGATTACCCTACTTATATCGTCAAATCTATAAATGATATTAAAAACATATATCTTAATGTTTTACATAGAAAATCTCTCCAAAAATTGATCCAATATTGTACAATAAGGATAAAATTTAATATTTATATATAGATTCTCTTGTTTCATCAATAAGAATGGCAATACATAAAAAGCGTAGAATGATATCAAAATTTGAATGTATTGGTTGTCAACCGGTTGTGATAATAACAAGTGATCTAGTTGGATCAAAGCAGGACTATATTATGCAGACAATGCTCTAGATGTGTAATCAATTATTAAATCCTGTCTGCCTGAAAAGTTACTGGTCCAAAGAGCCAAAAAAGTTATCGCATGTCAAAGTTTGACTAGTGAATTGGTAGACTTAAAAAAACTTTAATAGATGTTTGATTCCATAATTAAATACTTTTGAACAGTCAAAGTACACTATCAGAACAGATTACGCTCATATGATTAATCTTTAATATAAAGAAGATTCAGCAAATATTAAAGATTTAATAAATCATAGATTTTAAATAATGATGTTAAGATTATAGCTCTTATGTCTAATACCTCTAATTCTCCTTCTCGATTTTGAATATAAAAAATTGCCTACCGTCCTCAATAGCAGTAGAAAGAAGGTTTGTGAAGTTGAAAAAACTTTTAACAAAAGATAGTTACTTTCTTCAGGAAAATTCTTTGAAATATTTTTTTTGTTATTATAACAATGTCCAAGATCATAAAATTTCTTGAAATTCTGAATCAGATAATATAATTTATTTTGAAGATGAATTCAATTATATTTTAAAAATTTATCATTATTTTTTTTTTATAAATTTTTACATTTATTCTCTTTCTTCGAATTTTATGCATTTTTTTCAAACTTTTTGCATTTTTGCAGTTACCCAAAGAATAACTAACCTTCCTTTTTTATTTATAAAAATTGATGATACCCGATAAATATATTTTTTTCATAAGCTAAAAAATTTTAAGTAATTTTTTAAAAAAAATTGATAATTTGTTTAAATAAAAATAGATCAATTATAAAAAAAAATAATTAACACATATGATTTTTATTATTATATATTTTCAAAAAATTTTGTATAATTTTAATTTTTAAATATAATTTTGATAAATTTGTTAGTAAAAATTATATATTTATAAATGTCCAATCAGCCATCAATAGTTTTTGTATACTATAGCTGTCATAATAAAGTAAATAATTTAAATTTTTAAAAATATTTACAAAAATTTAAACAAAATATAATAATTAGATGCAGGAAGACAATAATTATATTTTAAGTGATACAATTTACATATTAATGATGATTTTTATTGATAACATTCTAATTACTCTCTATGATAATTTCTAAATCATGATTCTCATGAACTTAAAAAAAATAATTATAAATTAACGCTATATATTGTATGGATCAATAATGGAGGAATATCTAAAACCAAAAATTGTTTGAGTAAATAATTTATATATATATATATATATATATAT
>CAKKLC010013260.1:14557-24617 GCA_918559645.1 Ceratonova shasta
AAGAAAATTTGTAATCTGCTATTATAATTTAAAATTTACTACTCTTTTATACATTTCGTTTGTTTGATTATAAAAAATCATTCAATAGTCATTTATAAATAAAATGCCTATCAAAAGAAAAAAAAATTCTTTTTGATAATGTGAATTATATTATTAATAATAGGGTAGCTAGAACTAATAGAGAATAAATACTATACTTGCTAATCCAATAATTTTTATGGAGAAAAGTAAGTTATTTATTAGAAACATATTTTGATTAACCAATAGATTTTTAATGTCTTAAAATTAGATCCATATATAACTAAAGATTCATATTAAAATTTTACATAATATTATTTTTTTCAAATAAGATGCATGTTTATATTTGACAAATATATTCTATTATTGGTTGAATTTTAATAGTTTTTTCATCAGTTATATTGTAAGTATTATAAATAAATAATTAATTGATTGCCTTCACTTGTATTAAAAATTACTTGATTTTATAATTTTTTCAAAATAAGAAACATCTTTATGTTTGACAAATATAGTAGTTTCATAATTAAGTTTTATTAGTGTTGTAATCATATAAATTGATATTCTTGTAAATAAATTATTAATAGAGAATAACTTCTTAAATAAAGAATTATTTAATTTTCTAATTTTATTTAAAAAAAATTATTTTTATAAATAATATTTTTTTTAAGATGAATAATCAGTAATCCCTATTACATTATATTTCTAATTTGTATACGTTGCAAAAATTACCTAATTAGGGTCTATAATAAAAAAATCAGTCTCACACAGTTACAAATATATTTAAATAACTAATATTTATTAGTAATATTCTTGGTATAATTAGCTAAAAAGTTTATTATTGAAATTGTTGTAGTTACTAATAAAATTTTTTTTAATTTTCTAATCTGCATTAATAAAAAAAACCTCTTTAAATTAATAAATATAATTTATTTTATAAAAATTAATAAATGGATATTTCAAACGAGTTCCAAATACTATTAAAAATATTTCGCTAATATTGAGTTTCATCGACAATCTTCAATATACAGTAACTTAATTTTATTGAATATTGAAATAATGAGAAATAATTAATAATTAACAATCTTCAAAAATAAATCAACTATTGAATCTCATAATTAATATTTAAAATTAAAGCTATTAAATTTATATTATTGTGTAAATAGTTTTTAAGGTGTCCTTCGTAATTATTATTTAATATAAAATATACGTTAACCATTCATAAAAACATGTGAAGGTAATTATACCATCTAATCAGATTTTATTTTAATTCTAATCTTAAGAGAAGTATTATTATCAAATATTTTTATGATTTTTAGTAAGCAGCTGTTGTATAAAATTTATTTTTTGTCATAATATATTATATTATAAAATAAATTTAATAATAGTATATATCAAACTAATTTTAAAAAATATGAAGCTAAACTGTTTTAATTATATAATTATATGAACCATGAATATTTTAAAAAAATATTCAGAATTTAAACAAAATATATTTATTAAGGAATTTAACTATCTTAATAAGAAATTTTTATAATTTTTCTATTTACATATAATCCAACATCAACGTTTTACAGATAAAATTAGTTATTATATTTTTAATAATAAATTAAAATTTAGATATGCGACAATTTTTTTATATAAAAAGTTACTCTCAATTTACGTTTTAGCTGTGTTCTATTTTAATAGAAACTATAGAAATAATAAATCTAAGTACTTAATATAATATAAGCTATATTGGATAATTTACATAAAAAAATATCTAATTTATTAAAAAGACGTATAATTAAAATTCTACATGATCAAGAATAATTAAAATTCAAAATTATTATATTGTTCAATGTTTACATTTAAAGAAAAATAATACATATTTATACATATATATTAACCAAACTTTTTTTCGTAGCATATTACAATTTAAATTTTCTTATTTTATTTTGTAGAAAAATTTGATTTTAGCTAAATTAGCAAGCATTTATTGAAAAATTCAATTATAATAGACCTATAAATTTCATTTAATATAAATTCTAAAAAACAAAATGCTTTATTTCTTACAAATTTTTATAATTTCAAAATAGTTTTCAAATAAAATTTAAACCAAAATAATTTTTTACGTCTTTATTTTTAATAATTTAGACTTATAATTATATTTTAATAAAAATAATAATTAGAAAATTTAATAATTAAAATAGTTAATTAAATAAAATTGCACAGATCCTCGATTAAAAAACAATTTAATTAATTATCTAAATACTTTTCTAATCTTGAATGAACTCCAAAATATATGCTTTTCTTAATTTTGTTTGAGATTTCAATCTTCCTTCTATTTATGAAAACTTGACATAATGCACTCAACTTAGGAATAAAAATCTTATGTTTTTCTATTTCATTAATAATTTTCTCAAGATTAATATTTTTATTAAGTATATAGCAACTGCCATCCATACTAACAGACATAATTAATTCATAATCTTGTTGAATTAAGATCTTATCAAGCTTTACCCATGTAAAAGTCTTCAATGATAGTAAAAAAATACTTTTTGGCATCTCAAGTTCTTCGTTTCCAATCAAGCAAACATAATCTCCATATACACATGCAGCCTTAAAATAAATTAGTTTAACTGTTTTATACACTTTACAAGTTTTCTTTCGCCAAGTACGACTAATCAAGTTAAAACATAAGAACTCATTGATCTTACACATACCTTGATGTTTATCACGTCCATATAGAACGAACAATTTTTTGTTGTATGGAAAAGTAAAAAAGTTAATAAAATCTTTAAAATTAAAAATATTTTTATAGGCTAATTTACCCATTTGCATAGTTTTTAGACATTTATAAACATGTTTGATCATAATATGTATCCATTAAAGGTTGTAAAATGTAAATTTTATCGTTATAATGTATTAATATATATCATGAACGACTAAACTATAATTAAAGGTAAATTTCATCCACTCACGATTTTTTATATTATAACATATGATAATAAGTTTCGGTGTAAATCTACTTATATTTACATAATAATCAAAACCAAAAAAGTATATCTTATCATCTTTTATAAGCACTGAATGTGGACGATAGGGTAATATAAACTCATCATTAATTTTTATTTTATATAATCTATCTTTCCAGATATTGTAAAACATTAAATAATTATAAGGAATTTCTTCATTTTCATCGTCTAATTGAGCTAATATAACAAAATAATCTTCAAAAAATCCCCAAACATCAAGCAAAACATTTGATCCCATTTAATATAAAACCTCTAGGTATAATATTTTCATCACACTAAATATATTATTTTAGTAATAAATAAAAAATTATTTTAATAAAAATAATTTTAATTTATATCATTATATTTTAATTTAAAAATTATTTTAGAATAACAAAAATAAAGTTAATTAAGTGAAAGAACTGACAATAATTTTATAATCATTTAATATTGAAGTAAAATAAGTTTTTATAATTATGAATTTTAAAATTTATCTAATTTAATAACTTTCAAATTTTACTAGAAAATACCAATGACATTTATATTTATTCCAAAAATAAGATTTTAAATCAATTGTTCCTTTTATTTAAAACAAGTCAAATTTCAAAAATAAAAGTGGTTTTGTACTAAATTAA
The DNA here is from genome assembly GCA_918559645.1 of Ceratonova shasta. Lineage (NCBI taxonomy): Eukaryota > Metazoa > Cnidaria > Myxozoa > Bivalvulida > Ceratomyxidae > Ceratonova > Ceratonova shasta. The sequence continues at coordinate 18,204 of CAKKLC010013260.1, forward strand.
CTTTACAAGATAATGCAATAATACCAAATGACATAAAAAGGTATTTACTACTTAAACTAAATATTTGAAATTTATTTTTTTCCCTATATTCAATTAGGATTAAGATGAAATAAACAAATTTTCGGTAAAAGTGATTTTTTCAGAATTTTTAAACATATTGTACATAGATTAATAGAACAAAATAAATATTTAAAATAATTCAAGGATTAAATGTTTTTTAAAATATTTTTATCTTTTTATTTATTAACTTAAGAATAAATGTTAAAAATAATTTTTTTTAATTTGAATATTTTATTAATATTTTTATTTTTGTAATCTTTATAAGACTCAATATTAGTGGATTTAAAATTTTGCATGTAATAATTTATTAATACTATTGTAAAATTACATTTTATTATTCAATAAAATAATTAAACTTATATATATTATCTAGATATTTAATTCACTTTAAACAACAATTATCCCTTTTTTTAATTCCTTGTATTTATCAATACTTTAATAAAATATAAACAAAAAAATAATTTTTTATAATGATTATATTTTAAAAAGACTAACTTTTTCAAGAAATAAAAATTTCAAATTTAAATAAATTTAAATGTGTTTAATTTATAATCATCATAATATTTCTTCGCTTTCACTGGTTGTGAGATTTATAGGTATTACTGAGTATTCCCATATTTTTGAAATTACAAAAAAAATATGAAAAAGGAGATAAAATATTACAAATAAAAAATTTTGGTCACTATCATTAAAAATAGTTTAAAAAGTTGTTTTCAAATACAATATTCTCATATCTGTCTAACCAAATGATCTAAGTGTTTTTCTTTACTAAGATTGTTATTGAATCTTTAAAAAATCTTAGAAAATGAAAAATAAATTCTATCACTTGCGTACGGATTTCTAGATTAACAAATTAAAAAGAGTAGAAGTAAACTTTTATGGTTAAATTCTAATTAAAATCCAAAAGTTTAATAATTACCCCTTGATTTGTATGTTTTAATAATTAAGCCTGCAAGAACATTTCCACACAATAATTTGATACATGGTAAATACAATTTTGTTGTCAGACGCAACTAGAAAAACATTTTTATGTTCTCACTCTAATCACTAACATAAAATTTATTGATAGTACATCGAGCCCCATTCATTTAGATTTAAAAAGAAATTTCTCGATTTCTATTATTATAGATGTAGAAGCGAGAATACATATCCAATCTGGAAATTCAAATATTGCACATAAGTAATGATAGTTTCTCTAAACAAATGACAATGTGAAATAATGGTTTTATAGTTCATTTAGAGTTTATGACTAATTTTAACACAAGGCGTTTTCTAAATATACTTAATTTTGTCTTTAAATATAATTTCTTTATATTTAATCAAAAATATGCTAATATTTTCTGAATGTTCGGATCAAAGTTTACTTTTCTAGAAATTCATATAATGGGACCTTATTTTTGACATATTTTATTGATCTAAAATATTCAGATAAAAAGTAAATTCGACTATTTTTTATCATACCACATTTAGCAACAAAATTATAATTTCTCCAGAATACTAAAAATTTGGTCTGATTAAGTTTTAGAAAACTTCAATTTATTAATCTTCTCCTCAATATAGAATTTTTGTTTCAAAAAATTTATTTGATAGAATTCCTGAGCATAATGTTAGTAAATGAAAATTTTAAAAATTGTCGTAAAATCTAGTGGAACGCATTTTTGTTAAATATTTTATAAGAATTTTTAAAATTACATAGTTGGAAGAATTTTTAATAAAAAAGATTAATGGAAGTTTAATATGGAATATTTATATTTTAAGGCGAATAAATTCTATTTAATTTTACAAGATTTTTACTAAACAAATTAATATGAAACTATAATATTTTATAGCAGCGTTTCTTAACCTATGGGTCGCAAAAGATTTAAAAAATGGCGGAGAATTTTTACATAATTTATTTCGAATTTTTTAGAACAAACAAAATAATCTTTTTTTGAAAAAATTTAATTTCACGAGGAAACTACAAACAAATTTTGTCGCCGATAATCAAATAAAACAAAAAGAAATCATTCTTGTCGCTTATTTTTCGGAACAAATGAAATCTGAGTTTTTTTATTTAATCAAAGAAATTTAATAATAAAAATTATTTTCGAGCCATAGCAGAAAATTCAAAAAAAAATTTTTATCGTTTTCAATTTATTCATAAGTATACGAGTAATCAGACATTTTTAAAGCAAATTAAGCCTTAATAAATATAATATAAAAAACATACATAGTACTACGGATTTGTTAGATTTTAACATTTCTTGCTCCACTAAATATTTTTGTTTTTTTTATTAAAAATTAAAATAATCTTTTGAAAATTGATAAGCTGTGTTTCAGTTTGAAGTTTATTCGTGCTTAAATCACTCTTTTATATTTAAGTACCCCAAAAAATAAGTAAAAAGGAATACTACATAATTTCTTTTAAATCAATGAAACTAAACAACAGGATTCCTGAAAGAAAAATATAGGAAGTTCTAATAATACGACTAAACAAACAGTAAAACGGGAAAAAATATATATTAATGTGTTTTTATAGATATAGAGAAAATTTTTTGATTAATGATTTTACATGCCTTAAAAATTTTATTGATCAACCACGACGTGTTTTTGCGGGAATGTACTGGCAAATGCTTCTTTAAACTATTATAAACATATGAGATATTAAGAATCAACCCATAATAATTATTAGGACAAATCATTGGATTTCTTCATAAGAAAAGAAAATTAATTAAAACCGGACAAATTAAGCTTATCAATTTGCATTGGAACGGTTAAGGTAATCTTAGAGTGCTCGTTTTTAGCAGCACTACGCCATGTTAAATCTAAAAAAGCATACACTATTGGAAAAGCTTTGTTAAAACAATGCATTTTTGATATCTGCACTTAATTGATTGGTGTTGAAAGTGCTGCAAAAATTAACAATGTTTTAATTTTTTAAAAATACTAAAAGCCGGAAATATTGGCTATTTTAAAGGAAATAGAATGTTAATTGATTTTAAAACTAATAAAATCACTATATTATGCAATACTATTTAATGAAATAACTGATGTATTTAACAATGCTATATTAATAGTTTATGTGAGACATCGATTTTTTATCAGAAAATATATAAGGAGAAATTTTATGTATCTTTAAATTATAACCCTGCACAACATCCGATCAAAATTTTAATGTATTAATTCCGATTTTGAAAATAAAAATATTCCTTAGTATAAGTACAAAGGTATTTGTATTAGCGGTGCAGCAGCTATGGTAGAACCACATAAAAGCCTAATTAATCAAATACATCAAGTTGCACATGAAGATGTAATTAAATCTCACTGTCTTCTGGATCAGAAAAAATTCCCTCCTCAAAAAAAGTGCCGAGATTTACATACCATTTTAAATGAATGTGTGAAAATAGTAAATTAAATAGGTCGTAGTGCAATCAAAACACGTATTTTTTTGTTTATGTGTGTAGAAATGGGTAAAGAATACAAAATTTTTTTACTATATTGGCAAAAACGGTGCCTTTTGAGAGAAGTAAAGTTCACAAAAGGTTTCTAATCCTAAGAGTAGAAATTAAAATTTTTTCGCACAATCAGAAATCAAAATCTACTTTGCCTATTAGAAGTAACGAATGGCTTGCTAAAATTTCATATATATGTGTAATATTTTCTTATTAATTTATAAATTGGATTTATAAATGTAAGGATACAAGTTGAATCTTATTAAAAGTAAAAGTAAAATAGAAACCTTAATTAAAAAAATTGATATCTAGATAGCTCGAGTTATAAAAACAAAATTAGTTGTTTCCATATTATCGTCAAATTATTGTAGAAAAAATATGAACTCACTTATAAATTAAAAATACAAGTATCTTAACACAAGTGCATTTCACAAAATTGAAAGAAAAATTAATTATTTTTTTTCCTTCTTCCAATGACATCCGTATGGGAAATATGTAGATACAAAATCCATTGTTATAATGTGATAGTAATGTTTTATCTTCATCTATGCAAGAAATATTAATTGAAATGTGATCTGATAAAACTCTACAATTACAGTTTACTAACCAAAAGAATTAGCACAACTTTTTCATCCAAATCCGAAATGAATCCTCTATATTGAGCAAAAATAATTAACAAAACATTTCCGTTTTGCAACAACATATTTAGCAAGAAACTAAATTTTTAGTTTTAGTTGGCACAAAAAAAATAAAGAAACCAATGTGATCATGGTGGTAACACATTAAGAATAGCATTACGTAAATTTTTTGATGCCAAAAATTTTAATTAGGTGAATGAATATCAAAAATAAATGAGTTATTAAAAATATAATAAAACTACTTCCTTTATTATATTTTTGTTTTTTTATATGCGTATATCTATGTAGAATGGGTCACGTGATTGTATTTTTTTTATTTAATGGATCGTAATGTAAAAAAGTTTAAGAAAATCTGTTATTTATTATTCAAGCTATAGCAATTTTTAAAATTAAAATATTTTTATGAACAATTTGTAAATTAGAAATCAATTTTAACTGTAATTTATAGTTTAAATCATGTTATAATTTTATAATCAAAGGTAATATTATAGTTCATAAATACGTCAAATACTAATGTAAGGATTTAAAATAAAATTAAAATTTACTAAATAAATTCATATTTGTATTATAGTAAACCTTTAATATTTATTAGATAGAATATGTCTTTTTTAAGGATTTGTAAATGTTAATATAATTATATACTTATTCTATTTTTTTAGGAGAAACAAGATTAGTTTTTATACAAATAAATTTATTTATTTATAAAATCAAAAAAAAAAATTTTTGAAGTTTTTTATAACATATACACATAAATTCCACTATAAAAAAATATTAAAAAAAACTTTTTCGAATATTATTATATCTATCTTTTAGTTGAAAATTAAAAATATCAGAATTTTTTTTCAAATAAAATAATAAAATAAGTTTCAAAACTTTTTTTTATAATTAAATTGAAAAATTATTCCTAGTTGAAGTTTCCTGATTTTTATTTAAGATTATTCACCCATTTTAACTTACAATAACAAATGTTAAAATACACATGAATTTTATATTGGAATATTTAATAAAAACAATTAATAACTATATTGATTCTATTTTGTAAAGACTAAATCAATTTATATCACTGAAATTAATTTATTAAAGTTAGATGTTGAATATTTATATGAATATGTTAAATTAATTATTAAGAAAATTACATTCAATGATAAATTTGTTAATATCGAGCACTAAATTAATTTTTTGATTATACATTGTCCTATAATTTTTACCCAGCGTTCCAAATAAACCAAGATTAAAAAGTAAGCCAGCAATACTAGTATCTCCAATATTTTACTAAAACAAGAAATAATTCCTATCTCTGGATTTTTTTTAATTTTCGTTAGCAAGCAATCTACTAGAGACACCGATATACTCATGCTAAACATAATACACAATATACTAATGTAATTGTAATTGTAATATACAATAATCTTTTTGAGCACCATTTATATTAAAAAAAAACATAACACTAATGTAACCATGGTAAACATATCATAAATATTATAGTCACAGAGTCACACCCCTAATATGATATATCGTTAACAGTGATATTTCATGTGTTATTCATACTAATAAGTCTAATAAATCATTCTTATTATTGACATCATTATCGACAGAGTCTGATGCCTGGTTTGACTTGCTAGTTGACCCTAATGTTGCAACTTTGAATTCAACTATTATGCAGCGCTGTCCAGCACTGTTTCAATGTGTTCGTTATAGAAGTTGGATTAAGTCTTGCAACTCTCCCCTGTTCAGCATTTTCATGAACAAGTCTGATAATGTTGAGTCCATCAGTCTGTTCATCAAGTCATTTTTGACTTTTTTAAGGACACTGAATGCTGTCTCTGCAGAGAAAGATAACATAATCAAGATAAGTTCAAAGAGAGCGAGAACATTTGTAACATCATAAAGTCAAGTGGCCCTATTAATATTAGATATTAACATTTTTTTAGTATCACTTTTGTTTTTATTTTTGTAAATTTTTCTTGCACATCTTTCATACACAACCATTTCTATAAGTATTCTTAACTTTGTAAGAACATCGTTTAAGCAATCTAATAGAAAATGTTTCACTAAACCAAAACTTTTTTATAAAAAATTTTCTCCGTCAGGTCAGGCAAAGATATGACTTTGGCAACTTTGGTATCCACCATGAGTTCTTTTCCTTTGACGTTTAATCTCATCTTCAGACTTAAAATCAAAGCGTTTGAGAAAACAAGTATTTTGTGAATTTAATTCCTTATCATACTTCTTGTCAAATGATTAACTTCTTTTTAAATGATCCATATATATATATATATATATAT